>JBBBDQ010012508.1:0-11907 GCA_037127315.1 Ascarosepion bandense
TTTAAATGTGTGAGTGATTGTGTGAGTGATTGCTGAGCGGATATATAGTACTATTATATTTCTAAAGCCACGCATTATTTTTCGTCCGGGGAAGTGACTTTGCTGTCACATTGTTATAGTGGGGGGCTTTTATTACCAATACGATTTTATTTAGTTCCTTGTATATATCGTTTATTCATTGTATAAAACCATTGGGGATATTTTAATGTTGTTATTTTCTGCCCATGCCCTCCACTGAACATTGTAAATATGGAAGGAAAGTAGGACAACATAGGAGCAGCTGAGGTATTATGGTGAACGTTGTAAGAATGGTAAGTAAAAATGTGGTATTATGGTGTCTGGTTTATTATAAGTGTACAGTCGACGAGAGGAATAGCTAAGTTAAACTAGGACAGATGAAGACCAGCCTTCCCCATCCCCAATTTCGGCCTTGTGCCACATTTTTTGTATTCGTACGAAAATAAATACGAGTTCATCGGAGTTCTTTTTTTGGATTTATGTGTTCATTTCCGACTTACTCGACCTTGGTTTGGCGAGTGTCTGACTTTTTTTGTTGGAATCAAAAAAAAACACAAACTTTAATCACTTATTTGAAATTACTTCATTTTAAAAAGCAGCACCTTTTTTGTATAGATAAGTTTATTTTTATTTTCTTTATTTTCTTCTTTTTCGTTTATTTATTTTGATCTTTTCTTTTTATTCTCTAGCTTTTTTGTTGTTTATTTTCGTATTTTTGGCGGCCATATTTGTTTTTATTTAGGTTTGGCCGTTTTGAATTTATTTTTGTTTCTTTTTTCTTCTTTTCAGTATCTGTTTGGCCTTAAGGGCCATATTTATATTTTTTTAATAGTAACTGTCCATTTTGACCAAGAATCTGAAAAATTAGCTGATTTTTATTTTTCTTCCACAGTAACTTTTCTTTTTTTCAGCCCCCTCTCAGTTTTTCTTTTGCGGAAGTCGCCGTTAGGAGACTTTTCGCTTTCTTTTGTTTGTTTGTTTTTGTATTTTTTTTTTTTTGCATTTAATTAATTGTACATTTGTAAAGTTTAATCGTTGTCTTTTTTTGTTAATTCTTTTGTGTATGTAGTTTAACCGCTTAAATTTAATTTAGGGGTTCTCCCTATTTTTGTCGGGAGTAGCCGTTTAGGCTACCCTTGGTTTTTCTGTTTGTTTTATTTTTTTCCCTTGTGTAATTGTAATTTGTTTAGTTTATTGTATAAATTTGTTTAACTGATAGTTTTTTATTAAACCTCTCACGAGGCTGTTTCTTGCCTTTTAAGGCAATTTTTTCTTGAAGTTTATTTGTGGCCGTTAAAGGCTAGTTTTTAATTTACCAGTTTTTGTAATTTTTGCTTGCCGTCATTGGCTGATTTGTTATTATTTTCTTAAATCCTTCGGGGCTTATTCTGGTGGTAAAACCGTTATCTTGTCCTTAAAGTTTACTTTGTGAATTTTTTTTTCCATTTTGCTCCCGCTTTCTCCCACCCCTCCCATACTTTTAAATAGTTTGGAAAAAAACAAAAAAAAACAACTGAGCTGAGTTTAAAATTTCAAAATGGCCGACAGTAGTCGGTCTATAAAGAAAAAACTCTCATTCGACCCCCCTTGGAAGAAACCTCCAGATAAAAATGATGAGACGTTTCCTCCCCTTCCTACAAAAGAGAAGGATGAAAAACTTATACCGACCAAATCAAAGATGGCTGATAATGGTCAATCAAATGAAGATGAAAATGATAAAGAAAAAAAGGTAAACAAGACAACGAAAGATGATGAGGCCGGGGAATCGCCCTGTGGCTGGAAGTCCCTCCTAAATGCACGATCGAATCTGGCAGAGTTCTTGGAGAGAGCTAAGAGCTACGCACACCTTGTCGTAGAAGGTGGGCTCTTGGAGGATCCCCAAGAATTAAAGAAGATTGGAAAAAGAATAGTGTCAGTCTTCGTGTGGACAAGCGTACGCGCAAAATTTGTCGCAGCACGAAAGACGCAGTGATCCAAACACTGAGGTCAAAGGAGGTAAAGCCCTTAAGGATAGTGAAAGGTGCGGGCTTCTTCAAGTGGGACGTGCTGCTACCCACACCAGAGGATTGCCTGAAAATAGCCAGAGAAGACCAATAACGGATGATTACATCTTCCGCACAGAGTACGAAGGCAAAGAAGACCAGGGTAGCAGTATATGAGGTTCCTCCTCAGGTCATCGGGGAGCATCTTGTTGCGTACTTTTCGCAGTTCGGCGAAATTTTAGATGCCTCCTGCGAGGACCTGACCGGGGATGGTCTTTTGATTTTAATGATCGACCGCCACGCCTTCCAGACCATCCCCAACTGTCTTGACGTAGGGGGCCTGAGCTTGCCGGTAATCGTGGCCGGCCGCAAGCCAAAATGCTGGAGGTGTGGGGGAGACTGGTCACCTCCTCCTCCCGCCCAGAGAAGAAGGCCTCTGAAGCCAGGCTCCAAAAGACCAAAATCCCCCTCTGGCCGCTTCTGTTACATCTGTCTCGCCTGTAGTGGGCATGCCAACATCCAGGACCGGTGAGCTAGTTCCCCCGGTTGGGAATAAAGTTCCCTCACTCCCCGGAAACCTTCGCCAACTGCTAGTGCAGCCATGGAGAAGGAAAAGGGGGAGTGGTTGGTTGTTGGTAGGGCCAGGGGAAGTGCCAAGCTGCGGAACCTCGGTCTCCTTGGAAACTCCTAAGACCATAGGCACAAAAACAGCCCCACTCCCTCCACCAGCAAGAAGGGCGATGCCTGGCCTGGTCGGCCCCTAAATTGGAAGACCTCAGTGAGGCTTACGACCCAGGGTGGCGAAAAATTCCAAAAATAAAACAGCTAAAGCATATGCTGGAGAAGCGCCCATTTCGTCCCTCAGAGGACCAAAAACAGCTGGCACATCGTCCACCCTGCCCATCGGCCTCTGCCCCATCCTCTCCCGATAAAAAGAAAATCGAAAAGAAAGTCAAGTCAGCTCAGCCCTCGCCCAGAAAAATCACCCTCTTAGTAGGGAACCCAGCTCCTTTCCGTATCCCCTCCCAACCATCTCCCAGTCCTTCCCCCAAGAAAAAATTACCTCCGCCGGCGAAGAGGCATAGGAGTCCCACCTTAGAAGACAGAGAGGCGAGGAAAAATCAACCAAAGCGCCTCATTTATTGGTGTAGCGATGTGTGCAAAGTTTCCCATGCCCAAGAAGAAAGAGCCAAGAACTTTGGCAATAGAATAAGTAAGTTAAAAATTCTCCTTGCAATGAAGAAATGCAAGGAGAAAGACATTGAAATTCCCACCAATCTCCCAGTGGCGCAACGCCTGCTTACAGTGGTTCGATCTGGGACTGGGACAGCCAAAGTGTGGGACATGCTGTTGGAAGCAGAAAAAAAATATAAAAATGTCTCCACCGATCGTCTGCAAGGAAGGGGAAGTCTTGGAGAAAAGCCAAAGAATTCTGTGTAGGACGGGTCCCAATTTGGTTCACCCCTCCCTGTACAGAGCTTTAAAACTAACATTCCCCTGGGATGTTGGTGGCCTCTCCCGTGACGGCTCTATTGACAAAGAGATGGGCAAAGGATCTATGGGAGAGGCTGTCGGCATCCTTCCCCGTCCATGTTCTGTCCAGGACCCCAACTCTAATTATGCTTCACAATGGCTTTATGGTTAGCATGAATGCCCGGGGGCTGAGGTCTGAGTCTCGGAGGGTGAGACTCACTCATGATCTCCAGCGCCTCGGGGTTGATGTTTGTTGTTCACAGGAAACCCGGTTTTTAGCTGGCGACTATGAGGGCATTCTGTCTAGGGATTACGATCTCTATTCAGCATGTTTTGGATGGTCGTTCTAGAGGAGTTTCTTGGCTAGTGAGCAAGTCATTGGTGGCGGCGTGTACGCTTGTCTTCATGGATCCAGCGGCAGGATTTGAAAAGGATATTACCATAAAGGAGAAGTCTTTCGGCTCATTGGGGTTTATGCGCCCAATGTCCATAGGGAGCGTCCTGCTTTGTTTCGGTAGCTCGAGTCGTTCTTTGGAACATCGAGGCGGGTAATTTTAGCGGGGGATTGGAATGCCGTCCTTGACCCTGAGAAAGATCGGATAGGAGAAGATCGGGTACTAACAACCTGGATGTGAAATCATTTTCGGGAATTTCTCGACAGGAATGATCTTGTCGATAAATACCGAAATGAACACCCCCGGGAGGTAGTGTGGACTTGGACTAATAGGGGCAGCTCGATTCGAAGGTACGCAAGCTACCTCGACCGAGTCCTAGTTAGGAGAGTCGACGTAGGGCTCTTAGGTTGTCCAAGTTTCCATTCGATAGTTTACACGGATCATAGGCTCGTCCGGGTTCGTGTAAACTTAGATAAGCCTAAGGTTAAGTTGGCTGGCTACTGGAAATTGAACGCGTCATTATTTGATAGCCAAGATTTCCAGCACCAGCTTTTACTAACACTAAAGCGGGAACTGACGGGGGCTGTGGTTGGGAATAAGTGGTGGGGACACACTTAAATCCAAAATTAGGTCGTTTGCTGCCGACTATAGCCGTCGGCTCAACTTAGCTAATTTAGCGGCGCAAACGACGTTAGAGAAAAAGTTGATCGGGCAGTTAAATCCCGTAATAGTGGGGACGTAGCCTTAGCTAGGGCCGAGCGCCCTCCTTGCTTATCAAGAAGGATCAAGCTCTGTAGTTAGGGCTAGGTTAAAAGAATGTGTCTTCTGAGGCACGAATATACGCAGAATTGCGTGCAGAGGAAGCTAGGCAAGCAGCCAATCGGCATATCAAGGACATCACATTGCCGGATGGTCGTACCGTGACTACAGACGTGGGTATATGTGGAGCTTTTCGGGATTACTTCCAGGATCTTTTCACTCAGGGAGCCCGGTCTGAGCTCTGCTCAGTTCGACACCTATTTGGCTGACTCTTCCCGCCTCTCGGCGGCTGGGAAGCGGCTAGGTGCGAGGGGCCCATAACAGAGTCGGAAATCTGGGATGCGCTGAAATTGGTTGGCCGGGACAAAAACTCCAGGATTGGATGGTCTTCCCTACGAACTGTACTTGAGGCAGTCGTCCGTTCTTGTTCCTCTGCTGGCTCTTGTTTATAACAACTGGATAAAGCAGGGTCTATACCTCGACGCTTCACCAGGGGTGAATCAAGTTGCTTCGCAAGAGCAAGAGCGGTGGGGGTGGCATAGATAATTATCGGCCTTTAACGATGTTAAATACTGACTTAAAGATTTTTGCCAGGATCTTTGGCCGGCCGTTTGCAGGCTGTCCTCTCTAGTCTGATTGGCCTCGAGCAGACTTGTGCTGTGAAGGGCAGGACTATTCAGGACAACCTTCATTTGGTACGCCTGATCATCGAGAAAACCGACACCGAAGCCGCGCTGATCAATTTGGATCAGTCCAAGGCATTCGATAGGGTTGATCATCAGTTTTTGGAATCTGTCCTTTCCGCCGCCGGTTTCGGGCCGTACTTTCGCTCCCGATCCGACTGCTGTATGAGTCCCCCGGTGCGCTGGTGGAAGTGAATGGGGTAAGATCGAAGCCCTTCACATTATCTCGCTCCATTCGTCAAGGTCCACTTTCGCCCTTGCTGTACGTTCTTGCGTTGGAACCTTCCTTCGCAAGTTACAGGCGAATCCGGTCCTTCGCGGAATTTCCCGTGCTCGGTGCTACCACCTCGGCCAGGTATTCGCCCATGCTGACGACGTTTCGGTTTTTGTGTCGAGCAGTTGAGATTGGACGAAGTCAGCAAAGAAATCAGATGCTATGAGGACGGTGACAGGGCCAAGATCACCTGATAAGTCTGTTGGCTTGCGATTGGGTGCGTGGAAGGGAGTTTCTCTTCCCGGACCTTTCCTCTGATCGACGGGCCGATCAAGATTCTCGCGGTTCCTTTTTCGGTCCTGATCTCCAGTTGGAAATGAATTGGTCGGAGGTTCGAGAGAAGGCCGAGGGCGCAGTTCGTCTGTGGACTCGGAGGAATCTTTCCTTAAAGGAGGGCAAAGTATGTGCCTCGCACATCTACCCGATTCTCCTTTACCGACTTTCCGTACTTCCTCTCCCGTGTGCCATTCGTTTGGGACTAATACAGCCTTTGTTCTCCTTCCTTTGGGGAGAAGGCAAGTCTCCCAAGGTGCGTCGCGAGATCTGTCACCTTCATCCTTCTGAGGGCGGTCTGGGCATGCCTAGCGTTGAGATCCAACAACACACGCTTCGCATTAGATTCCTGGATCGAATGTGTATGCTAGCGGATGAGAACATGGTTCGTTCAAGAGGACGTCCATAAAAACTTTCCATCCTTGAGAAGTGTGCATTTGTCGGAGGAGGAGGCCGGCCGTACTCCTCGTGGCGAATGCTCCTTCTATAAAGAATGTCGTTTGGCTCTCCAGTTTCTCTTACGGGTTACGGATGGCCTCTCCAACGCCCAAACGTTGCCTCTTAGGCATTATATCGGGTGTTAGTTAGGGGGGCCGTTCAAGATGAACCAATTGGCGAGTCGGCTGAAGCAGGAGGCTCGCTCCATATGGCCTTGGGCGCCTGGGTTGAAATGTCTCACTAACGATGAGGCATCACCTCACCTGGCTGATGATCCGGAAGGCCCTCTGGGTAGGCAAGAGGCTTCATGCAGCGGGCCTAACACCAAAATCAACCTGCGTGCGTTGTGGGCCGTCGACGGGAAAACCGTCGAACATGCCTTCTTCCACTGCAGTGTTGTTGCTCCGTTGTGTAAGTTTCTTGAAGATCTCATGGTTCGTATCCTTCGTGGAAAGTTCTTTGTCCTTGAGGCTAGTTCTGTTTGTAGCAATGTCGTGCCTCCGTTATCTAGGGCTGAGCACTCATGTGCTCTTTTGCTTACTAGGTGTTATGCGAATCGTGATTTGGACGCGACAGAAGGAATTCTATGGTGATGAGAAGTTTACCTTCTTCTCTAACTGATCTTGTTCTTTAAGCATCACGCTTAAAGTCAAGATCAGGACGGAAAGGAAACGACTCACTCCATCTGAATTTGGCAAAAGGTGGGTGAGTCTTGCGCGATTCTGTCGAGTGAAAGGTGCTGGACCTGAGTGGTTGTTTGATGCTGGTTAGGCATCAGGATATTGGGTGTGCTGGGCAGAACATGCACCCCCTTCCGTGTTAGGTTAGAATAGGTAAATTTTGATTTTCTGTTTCTAATTTAATGTTAACTTAGCTAGGTTATGATTGCTCATTGGCCTCTTTTTCTTTTTGTCCCCAGTTTTCCTTTAGTTTTAATCCCCCATCCCTTCCCCTCCCACTTTAGGTGTTCAACAATGTTAGTTCTCCGGTGGATGCGTGGCGACTTTCGTTATTTTTCAAGAGTGCTTTTCGTTTTTTGTTATGGTGTTTAAATGTGTGAGTGATTGTGTGAGTAACTGCTGATTGGATAAATGTAGTCATCATATTCTTTGCCACGCATTATTTTTCGTCCGGAGAAGTGATTTTGCTGTCACAATATTAGAGTAGTGGGGGGCTTTTATTACTAATACGATTTTATTTAGTTTTTTGTATATATTATTTATTCATTGTATAAAACCATTGGGGATATTTTTAATGTTGTTATTTTCTGCCCATGCCCTCCACTGAACATTGTAAATATGGGAGTTAAGTAGGACAACATAGAGCAGCAGAGGTATTATGGTGATCGTGGTAAGAATGGTAAAGTAAAAATGTGGTATTATGGTGTCCGGGTTATTGTAAGTGTGTCAGGGTCGATGAGAGTGAATAGCTAAGTTAAACTAGGGACAGATGATGACCAGAGCCTTCCCATCCCCAATTTCGGCCTTGTGCCACATTTTTTGTATTCGTACGAAAATAAATACGAGTTCATCGGAGTTCTTTTTTGACTTGCGTGTTCATTTCCGACTTACCTGACCTTGGTTTGGCGAGTGTCTGACTTTTGTTGGAATCAAAAAAAAAAAAAAAACACAAACTTTAATCACTTATTTGAAATTACTTCATTTTTTAAAAAGAAAGGACCTTTTTGTATAGATAAGTTTATTTTTATTTTCTTTATTTTTTTTTTTTTTTCGTTTATTTATTTTGATCTTCTTTTCTTTTTTATTCTTCTAGCTTTTTTGTTGTTTATTTTTCGTATTTTTGGCGGCCATATTTGTTTTTATTTAGGTCGGCCGTTTTGAATTTATTTTTTGTTTCTTTTTCTTTTCTTTTCAGTATCTGTTTGGCCTTAAGGGCTATATTTATATTTTTTTAATAGTAACTGTCCATTTTGACCAAGAATCTGAAAAATTAGCTGATTTTTATTTTTTCTTCCACAGTAACTTTTCTTTTTTTCAGCCCCTCCCCAGTTTTTCTTTTGCGGAAGTCACGTTAGGAGACTTTTCGCTTTCTTTTTGTTTGTTTGTTTTTGTATTTTTTTTTTGCATTTAATTTAATTGTACATTTGTAAAGTTTAATCGTTGTCTTTTTTTGTTAATTCTTTTTGTAAAGTGTAGTTTAACCGCTTAAATTTAATTTTAGCCCCTCCCCCCTATTTCCTTGTCGGGAGAAGCCGCTTAGGCCACCCTTGGTTTTTCTGTTTGTTTTATTTTTTCCCTTGTGTAATTGTAATTTGTTTAGTTTATTGTATAAATTTGTTTAACTGATAGTTTATTAAACCTCTCACGAGTTGTTTCTTGCCTTTAAGGCAATTTTTTCTTGAAGTTTATTTGTGGCCGTTAAAGGCTAGTTTTAATTTACCAGTTTTTGTAATTTTTGCTTGCCGTCATTGGCTGATTTGTTATTATTTTCTTAAATCCTTCGGGGCTTATTCTTGTGGTAAAACCGTTATCTTGTCCTTAAAAGTTTACTTTGTGAATTTTTTTTTCCATTTTGCTCCGCTTTCTCCCACCCCTCCCATACTTTTAAATAGTTTGGAAAAAAACAAAAAAAAAAACAAATTGAGCTGAGTTTAAAATTTCAAAATGGCCGACAGTAGTCGGTCTATAAAGGAAAAAACTCTCATTCGACCCCCCTTGGAAGAAACCTCCAGATAAAAATGATGAGACGTTTCCTCCCCTTCCCACAAAAGAGAAGGATGAAACTTATACCGACCAAATCAAAGATGGCCGATAATGGTCAATCAAATGAAGATGAAAATGATAAAGAAAAAAAGGTAAACAAGACAACGATGATGAGGTTGGGGAATCGCCCTGTGGCTGGAAGTCCCCTCCGAAATGCACGATCAATCTGGCAGAGTTCTTGAGAGAGCTAAGAGCTACGCACACCTTGTCGTAGAAAGGTGGCTCTTGATAATCCCCAAGAATTAAAGAAGATTGGAAAAAGAATAGTGTCAGTCTTCGTAAAAGAACAAGTACGCGCAAAATCGTCGCAGCACGAAAGACGGTGATCCAAACACTGAGGTCAAGCAGGTAAAGCCCTTAAGGATAGTGAAAGGTGCGGGTTTCTTCATGTGGGACGTGCTGCTACCCACACCAGAGGATTGCCTGAAAATAGCCAGAGAAGACCTAATAACGGATGATTACATCTTCCGCACAGAGTACGAAGGCAAAAGAAGGACCAGGGTAGCAGTATATGAGGTTCCTCCTCAGGTCATCGGGGGAGCATCTTGCTGTGTACTTTTCGCAGTTCGGCGAAATTTTAGATGCCTCCTGCGAGGACCTGACCGGGGGATGGTCTTTTGATTTAATGATCGACCGCCACGCCTTCCAGACCATCCCCAACTGTCTTGACGTAGGGGGCCTGTTTCGCTGGCAAATCGCATGGCCGCAAGCCAAAAATGTTGAGGTGTGGGGAGACTGGTCACCTTCTCCTCCTCCTGCCCAGAGAAGAAGGCCTCTGGCTGGTGGGCTCAAAAAGACCAAAATCCCCTCTGGCCGCTTCTGTTACATCTGTCTCGCCTGTAGTGGGCATGCCAACATCCAGGACCGGTGGGGAGCTGGGGGTTCCCCCGGCTGTAGCACAAAGTTCCCTCACCCCCGGAAAACCTTCGCCAACTTTCAGTGCAGCCGCTGAGAAGGAAAAGGGGGAGTGGCTGGTTGTTGGTAGGGCCAGGGGGAAGTGCCAAGTTGCGGAACCTCGGTCCCCGGAAACTCCTAAGACCATAGGCACAAACAGCCCCACTCCCTCCACCAGCAAGAAGGGCGATGCCTCGGCCTGGTCGGCCCCTAAATTGGAAGACCTCAGGAGGGCTTATGACCCAGGGTATGAAAATTTTAAAAATAAAACAGCTAAAGCATATGCTGGAGAAGCGCCCATTTCGTCCCTCAGAGGACCAAAAAAATAGCTGGCACATCGTCCACCCTGCCCATCGGCCTCTGCCCCATCCTCTCCCGATAAAAAGAAAATCGAAAAGAAAGTCAAGTCAGCTCAGCCCTCGCCCAGAAAAAATCACCCCTCTTAGTAGGGAACCCAGCCCTTCTTATATCCCTCCCAACCATCTCCCAGTCCTTCCCCCAAGAAAAATTACCTCCGCTGGCGAAGAGGCATAGGAGTCCCACCCTTAGAAGACAGAGAGGCGAGGAAAAATCAACCAAAGCGCCTCATTTATTGGGCAAGGATAAGAAAAGTTTCCCATGCCCAAGAAGAAAGAGCCAAGAACTTTGGCAATAGAATAAGTAAGTTAAAATTCTCCTTGCAATGAAGAAATGCAAGGAGAAAGACATTGAAATTCCCACCAACTTCCCAGAGGCGCAACGCCTGCTTACAGTGGTTCGATCTGGGACTGGGACAGCCAAAGGTGGGACATGCTGTTGGAAGCAGAAAAAAATATAAAAATGTCTCCACCGATCGTCTGCAAGGAAGGAAGTCTTGGAGAAAGCCAAAGAATTCCCAGGACGGGTCCCAATTTTGGTTCACCCCTCCCTGTACAGAGCTTTAAAACTAACATTCCCCGATGTTATGGCCTCTCCCGTGAGACGGCTCTATTGACAAAGAGATGGGCAAAGGATCTATGGGAGAGGCTGTCCTATATCCTTTCCCCGTCCATGTTCTGTCCAGGACCCCAACTCTAATTATGTTTCACAATGGCTTTAGGTTGTCATGCAATGCCTGGGGCTGAGGTCTGAGTCTCGGAGGGTGAGACTCACTCATGATCTCCAGCGCCTCGGGGTTGATGTTTGTTGTTCACAGGAAACCCGGTTTTTAGCTGGCGACTATGAGGGCATTCTGTCTAGGATTACGATCTCTATTCAGCATGTTTTGATGGTCGTTCTAGAGGAGTTTTTGGCTAGTGAGCAAGTCATTGGGTGCGGCGTGTACGCTTGTCTTCGCGGATCCAGCGGGCAGGATTTGTGTGCTGGATATTACCATAAAGGAGAAGTCTTTCGGCTCATTGGGGTTTATGCGCCCAATGTCCATAGGGAGCGTCCTGCTTTGTTTCGCAGCTCGAGTCGTTCTTTGGAACATCGAGGCGGGTAATTTTGGGCGGGGATTGGAATGCCGTCCTTGACCCTGAGAAAAGATCGGATAGGAGAAAGATCGGGTACTAACAACCCGGATGTGAAACCATTTCGGGAATTTCTCGACAGGAATGATCTTGTCGATAAATACCGAAATGAACACTCCCTGGGAGGTAGTGTGGACTTGGACTAATAGGGGCAGCTCGGATCTGAAGGTACGGCAAGCTACTCGACCGAGTCCTAGTTAGAGTCGACGTAGGGCTCTTAGGTTGTCCAAGTTTCCATTCCATAGTTTACACGGATCATAGGCTCGTCCGGGTTCGTGTAAACTTAGATAAGCCTAAGGTTAAGTTGGCTGGCTACCGGAAATTGAACGCGTCATTATTTGATAGCACAGATTTCCCAGCACCAGCTTTTACTAACACTAAAGCGGGAACTGACGGGGGCTGTGGTTGGGAATAAGTGGTGGGACACACTTAAATCCAAAATTAGGTCGTTTGCTGCCGATCATAGCCGCTTCCGGCTCAACTTAGCTAATTTAGCGGCGCAATC
>JBBBDQ010012529.1:0-32734 GCA_037127315.1 Ascarosepion bandense
ATCTCCAACCATTCACGTCCGCGATGTAAAGTAGTACCAATTGACGTAAATATTGGTAAATTTAACATCAATTAGTTTATTTTCGTCTTGGAAATAATTCTAATTAACATTAGCCAGAATTAGCTGTTGATACTGATGATCTCCAACTATCTACGTCCGCGATGTAAGAAACAAATTGGATGTAAATATTGGTAAATTTAACATCAATTAGTTTATTTTCTATCTTGAAATAATTTTAATAAACATTAGCCAGAATTAGCTGTTGATACTGATGATCTCCAATATCTACGTCCGCGATGTAAAGAAACAAATTGATGTAAATATTGGTAAATTTAACATCAATTAGTTTATTTTCTATCTTGAAATAATTTTAATAAACATTAGCCAGAATTAGCTGTTGATACTGATGATCTCCAACCATCTACGTCCGCGATGTAAAGAAACAAATTCGATGTAAATATTGGTAAATTTAACATCAATTAGTTTATTTTCTATCTTGAAATAATTTCAATTAACATTAGCCAGAATTAGCTGCTGATACCGAGGATCTCCAACCATCTACGTCCGCGATGTAAAGAAACAAATAGATGCGTAAATATTGGTAAATTTAACATCAATTAGTTTATTTTCTATCTTGAAAATAATTTTAATTAACATTAGCCAGAATTAGCTGTTGATATCGATGATCTCCAACCACGTCCGCGATAAAGAAATTGGACGTAAAATATTGGTAAATTTAACATCAATTAGTTTATTTTCTATCTTGAAATAATTTGACAACATTAGCCAGAATTAGCTGTTGATACTGATGATCTCCAGCCATCTACGTCCGCGATGTAAAGAAACAAATTGATGTAAATATTGGTAAATTTAACATCAATTAGTTTATTTTCTATCTTGAAATAATTTTAATTATCAGGGCCAGAATTAGCTGTAGATACTGATGATCTCCAACCATCTACGTCCGCGATGTAAAGAAACAAATTGGATGTAAATATTGGTAACTAACACTGTTCGCTTACTATCTTGAAATAATTTTAATAAACATTAGCCAGAATTAGCTGTTGATACTGATGATCTCCAGCCATCTACGTCCGCGATGCAAAGAAACAACGACGGGGGCCATTGGTAAATTTAACATCAATTAGTTTATTTTTATCTGAAATAATTTTAATTAACATTAGCCAGAATTAGCTGTTGATACTGATGATCTCCAGCCATCTACGTCCGCGATGTAAATATAAACAAATTGGATGTAAATATTGGTAAATTTAACATCAATTTAGTTTATTTTCTATCTTGAAATAATTTTAATAAAACATTAGCCAGAATTAGTTGCTGATACTGATGATCTCCAACCATCTACGTCCGCGATAAAGAAACAAATTGAATGTAAATATTGAATTTAACATCAATTAGTTTATTTTCTATCTTGAAATAATTTTAATAAACATTAGCCAGAATTAGCTGTTGATACTGATGATTCCAATATCTACGTCCGCGATGTAAAGAAACAAATTGGATGTAAATATTGGTAAATTTAACATCAATTAGTTTATTTTCTATCTTGAAATAATTTTAATTAACATTAGCTAGAATTAGCTTTTCGTTGGAGTACTTGGAGCGATCTCCAGCCATCTACGTCCGCGATGTAAAGAAACAAATTGACAAATATTGGTAAATTCTGACATCAATTAGTTTATTTTCTATCTTGAAATAATTTAATAAACATTAGCCAGAATTAACTGTTGATACCGATGATCTCCAACCATCTACGTCCGCGATGTAAAGAAACAAATTGGATGTAAATATTGGTAAATTTAACATCAATTAGTTTATTTTCTTTTATCTTGAAATAATTTTAATTAACATTAGCCAGAATTACTACGATACTGATGATCTCCAGCCATCTACGTCCAAGTGATGTAAAGAAAAACAAATTGGATGTAAATATTGGTAAATTTAACATCAATTAGTTTATTTTCTGTCTTAATTTTAATTAACATTAGCCAGAATTAGCTGTTGATACTGATGATCTCCAGCCATCTACGTCCGCGATGTAAAGAACAACGATGTAAAATATTGGTGAATTTAACATCAATTAGTTTATTTTCTATCTTGAAATAATTTTAATAACATTAGCCAGAATTAGCTGTTGATACTGATGACCAATATCTACGTCCGCGATGTAAAGAAACAAATTGATGTAAATATTGGTAAATTTAACATCAATTAGTTTATTTTCTATCTTGAAATAATTTTAATAAACATTAGCCAGGAATTAGTTGCTGATACTGATGATCTCCAACCATCTACGTCCGTTATAAAGAAACAAATAGATGCTGGTTAAAATTTAATATCAATTAGTTTATTTTCTATCTTGAAATAATTTTACTTAAAACACACAGAATTAGCTGTTGATACTGATGATCTCCAACCATCTACGTCCGCGATGTAAAAGAAACAAATAGACGTAAATATTGGTAAATTTAACATCAATTAGTTTATTTTCTATCTTGAAATAATTTTAATAAACATTAGCCAGAATTAGCTGTTGATACCGATGATCTCCAGCTATCTACGTCCATAGATGTAAAGAACAAATGATGTAAATATTGCAAATTCTAACATCAATTAGTTTATTTTCTATCTTTTGAAATAATTTTAATAAACATTAGCCAGAATTAGCTGTTGATACTGATGATCTCCAGCCATCTACGTCCGCGATGTAAAGAAACAAAATTGGATGTAAATATTGGTAAATTTAACATCAATTACTACTTTTCTATCTGGAACAATTTTAATAAACATTAGCCAGAATTAGTTGTTGATACAGATGATCTCCAACCATCTACGTCCGCGATGTAAAAGAACAAATAGATTTTCAAAATATTGGTAAATTTAACATCAATTAGTTTATTTTCTATCTTGAAATAATTTTAATAAACATTAGCCAGAATTAGCTTTTGATTCTGATGATTCCAAATATCTACGTCCGCGATGCAAAGAAACAAATTGGATGTAAATATTGGTAAATTTAACATCACTAGTTTATTTTCTATCTTGAAATAATTTTAATAAACATTAGCCAGAATTAGCTGTTGATACTGATGATCTCCAGCCATCTACGTCCGCGATGTAAAGAAACAAATTCGATGTACGTAAATTTACATCAATTAGTTTATTTTCTATCTTAAAATAATTTTAATAAACATTAGCCAGAATTAGCTGTTGATACTGATGATCTCCAAACTATCTACGTCCGCGATGTAAAGAAACAAATAGATGTAAATATTGGTAAATTTAACATCAATTAGTTTATTTTCTATCTTGAAATAATTTTAATAAACATTAGCCAGAATTAGCTGCTGATACTAATATCTCCAACCATCTACGTCCGCGATAAATAGTCGTAATTGATGTAAATATTGGTAAATTTAACATCAATTAGTTTATTTTCTATCTTGAAATAATTTTAATAAACATTAGCCAGAATTAGCTGCTGATACTGATGATCTCCAGCCATTCCGCCGTCCGCGATGCAAAGAAACAAATTGACAAATATTGGTAAATTTAACATCAATTAGTTTATTTTCTATCTTGAAATAATTTTAATAAACATTATGCTCAGAATTAGCTAATGATACCGATGATCTCCAACTATCTACGTCCGCGATGTAAAGAAACAAATAGATGTAAAGCAGTAAATTTAACATCAATTAGTTTATTTTCTATCTTGAAATAATTTACAAACATTAGCTGAATTAGCTGTTGATACTGATGATCTCCAGTTATCTACGTCCGCGATGTAAAGAAACAACAGATGTAAATATTGGTAAATTTAACATCAATTAGTTTATTTTCTATCTTGAAATAATTTTAATAAACATTAGCCAGAATTAGCTGTTGACAATGATGATCTCCAACTATCTACACGTCCGCGATGTAAAGAAACAAAATAGATGTAAATATTGAAAAATTTAACATCAATTAGTTTATTTTCTATCTTGAAATAATTTTAATAAACATTAGCCATGAATTAGGCTGTTGATACTGATGATTCTCCTGAAATATCTACGTCCGCGATGTAAAGAGAACAAATGACAAATATTGCACCAACATCAATTAGTTTATTTTCTATCTTGAAATAATTTTAATAAACATTAGCCAGAATTAGCTGTTGATACTGATGATTCCAGCCATCTACGTCCGCGATGCAAAGAAACAAATTGGATGTAAATATTGGTAATTTAACATCAATTAGTTTATTTTCTATCTTGAAATAATTTTAATAAACATTAGCTGAATTAGCTGTTGATAATTGACAGATCTCCATTATCTACGTCCGCGATGTAAAGAAACAAATTGATGTAAATATTACAAATTCAACATCAATTAGTTTATTTTCTATCTTGAAATAATTTTAATAAACATTAGCCAGAATTAGCTGTTGATACTGATGATCTCCAGCCATCTACGTCCGCGATGTAAAGAAACAAATTGGATGTGTATACGAAATTTAACATCAATTAGTTTATTTTTCATTCTTGGAAATAATTTTAATAAACATTAGCCAGAATTAGCTGTTATTACTGATGATCTCCACATTCACGTCCGCGATGTAAAGAAACAAATTGGATGTAAATATTGGTAAATTTAACACATCAATTAGTTTATTTTCTATCTTGAAATAATTTTAATAAACATTACTAACTAGTTATTGTTGATACTGATGATCTCCAGCTATCTACGTCCGCGATGTAAAGAAACAAATTGGATGTAAATATTGGTAAATTTAACATCAATTAGTTTATTTTCTATCTTGAAATAATTTTAATAAACATTAGCCAGAATTAGCTGTTGATACTGATGATCTCCAGCCATCTACGTCCGCGATGTAAAGAAACAAATTGAGGCAAACATTGGTAAATTTAACACCAATTAGTTTATTTTCTATTCGGAAAATAATTTTAATAAACATTAGCCAGAATTAGCTGTTGCCACTGATGACTCAACCATTCATGTCCTGCGATGAAGAACAAACACAAATATTAAATTTAACATCAATTAGTTTATTTTCTATCTTGAAATAATTTTAATAAACATTAGCCAGAATTAGCTGTTGATACTGATGATCTCCAACCATCTACGTCCGCGATGTAAAGAAACAAATTGACAAATATTGGTAAATTTAACATCAATTAGTTGTATTTTCTATCTTGAAATAATTTTTAATAAACATTAGCCAGAATTCGCTGTTGATACTGATGATCTCCAGCCATCTACGTCCGCGATGTAAAGAAACAAATTGGATGTAAATATTGGTAAATTTAACATCAATTAGTTTATTTTCTATCTTGAAATAATTTTAATTAACATTAGCCAGAATTAGCTGTTGATACTGATATCTCCAGCCATCTACGTCCGCGATGTAAAGAAACAAATTGATGTAAATATTGGTAAATTTAACATCAATTGGTTTATTTTCTATCTTGAAATAATTTTAATAAACATAGCCAGAATTAGCTGTTGATACTGATGATTCCAACCATCTACGTCCGCGATGCAAGAAACAAATTGGATGTAAATAAAACATTGGTAAATTTAACATCAATTAGTTTATTTTCTATCTTGAAATAATTTTAATAAACATTAGCCAGAATTAGCTGTTGATACCGATGATCTCCAACCATCTACGTCCGCGATGCAAAGAAACAAATAGATGTAAATATTGGTAAATTTAACATCAATTAGTTTATTTTCTTATCTTGCAAATAATTTAATGAAACATTAGCCAGAATTAGCTGTTGATACTGATGATCTCCAACCATTCACGTCCGCGATGTAAAGAAACAAATTGGATGTAAATATTATGTAAATTTAACATCAATTAGTTTATTTTCTATCTTGAAATAATTTTAATAAACATTGCTTGAATTAGTTGCTAAGTTGATACTGATGATCTCCAACTATCTACGTCTGCGATGTAAAGAAACAAAATTGATGTAAATATTGGTAAATTTAACATCAATTAGTTTATTTTCTATCTTGAAATAATTTTAATAAACATTAGCCAGAATTAGCTGTTGATACTGATGATCTCCAACCATCTACGTCCGCGATGTAAAGAAACAAATTGATGTAAAATATTGGTAAATTTAACATCAATTAGTTTATTTTCTATCTTGAAATAATTTTTAATAAACATTAGCCAGAATTAGCTGTTGATACTGATGACTTCCAACCATCTACGTCCGCGATGTAAAGAAACAAATTGGATGTAAATATTGGTAACTTAACATCAATTAGTTTATTTTCTATCTTGAAATAATTTAATAAACATTAGCTGTGAATTAGCTGTTGATACTGATGATCTCCAGCTATCTATTCATGATGTAAAAGAACAAATTGGAGCTACCATTGGTAAATTTAACATCAATTAGTTTATTTTCTATCTTGAAATAATTTTAATAAACATTAGCCAGAATTAGCTGTTGATACTGATGATCTCCAAACTTATCTATGTCCGAGATGTAAAGAAACAAATAGATGTAAATATTGGTAAATTTAACATCAATTAGTTTGGTTTTCTATCTTGAAATAATTTTAATAAAATAGCCAGAATTAGCTGTTGATACTGATGATCTCCAGCTATCTACGTCCGCGATGTAAAGAAACAAATAGATGTAAATATTGTGAATTTAACATCAATTAGTTTATTTTCTATCTTGACATAATTTTAATAAACATTAGCCAGAATTAGTTGCTGATACTGATGATCTCCAACCATCTACGTCCGCGATGTAAAGAAACAAATAGATGCAATATTGGTAAATTTAACATCAAT
The DNA here is from genome assembly GCA_037127315.1 of Ascarosepion bandense. Lineage (NCBI taxonomy): Eukaryota > Metazoa > Mollusca > Cephalopoda > Sepiida > Sepiidae > Ascarosepion > Ascarosepion bandense. The sequence goes on from JBBBDQ010012529.1 coordinate 6,848, forward strand.
TAGTTTATTTTTCTATCTTGAAATAATTTTAATAAACATTAGCCAGAATTAGCTGCTGATACTGATGCCATCTCCAGCCATCTACGTCCGCGATGTAAAGAAACAAATTGACAAAATATTAAAAATTTAACAATTAGTTTATTTTCTATCTTGAAATAATTTTAATAAACATTAGCCAGAATTAGCTGAAGGATAATTAACATGATCTCCAGCCATCTACGTCCGCGATGTAAAGAAACAAATAGATGTAAATATTGGTAAATTTAACATCACCAGTTTATTTTCTATCTGAAATAATTAATAAAATATTGTTTGGACCAGTTGCTGATACTGATGATCTCCAACTATCTACGTCCGCGATGTAAAGAAACAAATAGATGTAAATATTGGTAAATTTAACATCAATTAGTTTATTTTCTATCTGAAATAATTTTTAATAAACATTAGCCAGAATTAGTTGCTGATACTGATGATATCCAGCCATCTACGTCCGCGATGCAAAGAAACAAATTGGATGTAAATATTAATAAATTTAAACATCAATTAGTTTATTTTCTATCTTGAAATAATTTAATAAATTGACATAGCCAGAATTAGCTGTTGATACTGATGATCTCCAGCCATCTAAGTCCGCGATGTAAAGAAACAAATGATGTAAATATTGGTAACTGCACATCAATTAGTTTATTTTCATCTTGAAATAATTTTAATAAACATTATTTAATTAGCTGTTGATACCGATGATCTCCAATATTTACGTCCGTTACGTAAAGAAAACAGATGTAAATATTGGTAAATTTAACATCAATTAGTTTATTTTCTATCTTGAAATAATTTTAATAAACATTAGCCAGAATTAGCTGTTGATACTGATGATCTCCAAAGACGACAACATGATGTAAAGAAACAAATTACGTAAATATTATAAATTTAACATCAATTAGTTTATTTTCTATCTTGAAATAATTTTAATAAACATTAGTCGAATTAGCTGTTGATACTGATGACTTCAGCTATCTACGTCCATGATGAAGAAACGTGCTTTAGATGCAAATATTGGCAATTTAACATCAATTATTTATTTTCTATCTTGAAATAATTTTAATAAACATTAGCCAGAATTAGCTGTTGATACTGATGATCTCCAGCCATCTACGTCCGCGATGTAAAGAAACAAATTGATGTAAATATTGGAAAAATTTAACATCAATTAGTTTATTTTCTATCTTGAAATAATTTTAATAAACATTGTAGTCAGAATTAGCTGCTGATGGGATGATCTCCAGCCATCTACGTCCGCGATGTAAAGAAACAAATAGATGTAAATATTGGTAAATTTAACATCAATTAGTTTATTTTCTATCTTGAAATAATTTTAATAAACATTAGCCAGAATTAGCTGCTGATACTGATGATCTCCAGCCATCTACGTCCGCGATGTAAAGAAACAAATAGATGTAAATATTGGTAAAATTCTAATATCAATTAGTTTATTTTTCTATCTTGAAATAATTTTACCTAATATTAGCCAGAATTAGCTGCTTTTGATACTGGATGATCTCCAACTATCTACGTCCGCGATGTAAAGAAACAAATTGACAAAAATATTGGTAAATTTAACACTAATTAGTTTATTTTCTATCTTGAAATAATTTTAATTAACATTAGCCAGAATTAGCTGTTGATACTGATGATCTCCAACCATCTACGTCCGCGATGTAAAGAAACAAATTGGATGTAAATATTGGTAAATTTAACATCAATTAGTTTATTTAATTTTGGAAATACCTAATAAACATTAGCCAGAATTAGCTGTTGATACTGATATCTCCTAACCATCTACGTCCGCGATGAAGAAACAAATTGGATGTAAATATTGGTAAATTTAACATTAATTAGTTTATTTTCTATCTTGAAATAATTTTAATTAACATTAGCCAGAATTAGCTGTTGATACCGATGATCTCCAACCATCTACGTCCGCGATGTAAAGAAACAAATTGGATGTAAATATTTGTAAATTTAACATCAATTAGTTTATTTTTCATCTTGAAATAATTTAATTAACATTACTAAGAATTAGCTATGCCGATAATTATGAATTTAGCTTATCTGTCCGCGATGTAAAGAAACAAATTGGATGTAAATATTGGTAAATTTAACATCAATTAGTTTATTTTCTATCTTGAAATAATTTTAATAAACATTAGCCAGAATTAATGTTGATACTGATGATTTCCAACCATCTACGTCCGCGATAAAGAAACAAATAGATGTAAATATTGGAAATTTAACATCAATAATTAAGCTATTTTCTATCTTGAAATAATTTTAATAAACTTTTTAGCTGGTGAATTAGCTTTCGTTGATACTGACATCTCCAGCTATCTACGTCCGCGATGCTGGAAAGAGCAACAGATGTAAATATTGGTAAATTTAACATCAATTAGTTTATTTTCTATCTTGAAATAATTTTAATTAACATTAGCCAGAATTAGCTGTTGATACTGATGAGATCTCCAACCATCTTATTCATGATGTAAAGAAATACAAATTGGATAAATATTAGTAAATTTAACATCAATTAGTTTATTTTCTATCTTGAAATAATTTTAATTAACATTAGCCAGAATTAGCTGTTATACGAAGGATTCCCAACCATCTACGTCCGCGATGTAAAGAAACAAAATTGATGTAAATATTGGTAAATTTAACATCAATTAGTTTATTTTCTATCTTGAAATAATTTTAATAAACATTAGCCAGAATTAGCTGTTGATACTGATGATCTACAACCATCTACGTCCGCGATGTAAAGAAACAAATTGGATGTAAATATTGGTAAATTTAACATCAATTAGTTTATTTTCTATCTTGGAAAATAATTTCAATAAACATTGTCAGAATTAGCTGTTGATACTGATGATCTCCAACCATCTACGTCCGCGATGCGAAACAAATTGATGTAAATATTGGTAAATTTAACATCAATTAGTTTATTTTCATTCTGAAATAATTTTAATTAACATTAGCCAGAATTAGCTGTTGATACTGATGATCTCCAACCATCTACGTTCATGCGATAAAAAGGAAACAAATTGACGTAAATATTGCAAATTTAACAATTAGTTTATTATCTATTCTGAAATAATTTTAATTAACATTAGCCAGAATTAGCTGCTGATACTGATGATTCCCAGCCATCTACGTCCGCGATGTAAAGAAACAAATTGGATGTAAATATTGGTAAATTTAACATCAATCAGTTTATTTTCTCTATCTCGAAATAATTTTAATTAACATTAGCCAGAATTAGTTGTTGATACTGATGACCTCCAGCCATTCACGTCCGCGATGTAAAGAAACAAATTGACAACATTGGTAAATTTAACATCAATTATTATTTTCTGTATTCCTTGAAATAATTTTAATAAACATTAGCCAGAATTAGCTGTTGATACTCGATGATTCCCGAACCACTATCACATGTCCGAGATGTAAAGAAACAAATTGGATGTAAAATATTGGTAAATTTAACATCAATTACTTTATTTTCTATCTTGAGAAATAATTTTAATAAACATTAGCCAGAATTGCCAAGCGATACTGATGATCTCCAGCCATCTACGTCCGCGATGTAAAGAAACAAATAGATGTAAATATTGGTAACTAACATCAATTAGTTTATTTTCTATCTTGGAAATACTAATAAACATTAGTCAGAATTAGCCGCTGCGATACTGGATGATCTCCAGCTATCTACGTCCGCGATGTAAAGAAACAAATTGGATGTAAATATTGGTAAATTTAACATCAATTAGTTTATTTTCTATCTTGAAATAATTTTAATAAACATTAGTTTTCAGAATTAGCTGTTGATACTGATGATCTCCAGCTATCTACGTCCGCGATGTAAAGAACAAATAGATGTAAATATTGGTAAATTTAACATCAATTAGTTTATTTTCTATCTGAAATAATTTAATAAACATTAGCCAGAATTAGCTGTTGATACTGATGATCTCCAGCCATCTACGTCCGCGATGTAAAGAAACAAATTGGATGTAAATATTGGTAAATTTAACATCAATTAGTTTATTTTCTATCTTGAAAATAATTTTAATAAACATTAGCCAGAATTAGCTGTTGATACTGATGATCTCCAGCCATCTACGTCCGCGATGTAAAGAAACAACATGTAAATATTGGTAAATTTTTAACATCAATTATTTATTTTCTATCTTGGAAATAATTTTAATTAACATTAGCCAGAATTAGCTGTTGATAATGATGATCTCCAACCATCTACGTCCGCGATGTAAAGAACAAATTGGATGTAAATATTGGTAAATTTAACATCAATTAGTTTATTTCTTATCTTGAAATAATTTCAGACTAACATTAGCCAAGAATTAGCTGTTGATACTGATGATCTCCAACCATCTTTTTGTTCATGATGTAAAGAAACAAATTGGATGTAAATATTGGTAAATTTAACATCAATTAGTTTATTTTCTTATCTGAATAATTTTAATTAACACAGCTTTGAATTAGCTGTTAATACTGATGATCTCCAGCTATCTACGTCCGCGATGTAAAGCAAACAAATTGATGTAAATATTGGTAAATTTAACATCAATTAGTTTATTTTCTATCTTGAAATAATTCACTAATATTAACAGAATTAGCTGTTGACACTGATGATCTCCAGCCATCTACGTCCGCGATGCAAAGAACAAACTTTCTCTGACATGTAAATATTGGTAAATTTAACATCAATTAGTTTATTTTCTATCTTGAAATAATTTTAATTAACATTAGCTAGAATTAAAGGTTGATACTGATGATCTCCAGCCATCTACGTCCGCGATGTAAAGAAACAAATTGGATGTAAATATTGGTAAATTTAACATCAATTAGTTTATTTTCATCGGAAATAATTTTAATTAACATTAGCCAGAATTAGGTGTTGATAATTGACATCTCCAGCCATCTACGTCCGCGATGTAAAGAAACAAATTGGATGTAAATATTGGTAAATTCCAATACTCCACTCAGTTTATTTTCTATCTTGAAATAATTTTAATTACCATTAGCCAGAATTAGCTGTTGATACTGATGATCTCCAACCATCTACGTCCGCGATGTAAAGAACAAATTGGACAAATATTGGTAATCTAACATCAATTAGTTTATTTTCTTATCTTGAAATAATTTTAGAATTAACATTAGCCAGAATTAGCTGTTGATACTGATGATCTCCAACCATCTACGCGTCCATGATGTAAAGAAACAAAATTGGATGTAAATATTGGTAAACAATATCAATTAGTTTATTTTCTATCTTGAAATAATTTTAATTAACATTAGCCAGAATTAGCTGTTGATACCGACATTCCCAGCTATCTACGTCCGCGATGTAAAGAAACAAATTAACATAAATATTGGTAAATTTAACACCAATTAGTTTATTTTCTATCTTGAAATAATTTTAATTAACATTAGCCAGAATTAGCCGTTGATACTACGATCTCCAGCCATCTACGTCCGCGATGTAAAGAAACAAATTGATGAAATATTGGTAAATTCTAACACTACCTGTTTGCCTTTTCATCTTGAAATAATTTCAATAAACATTAGCCAGAATTAGCTGTTGATACTGATGATCTCCAACCATCTACGTCCGAGATGTAAAGAAACAAATTGGATGTAAATATTGGTAAATTTAACATCAATTACTTTATTTTCTATCTTGAAATAATTTTAATAAACATTAGCCAGAATTAGCTGTTGATACCGATGATCTCCAACCATCTACGTCCGCGATGTAAAGAAACAAATTGGATGTAAATATTGGTAAATTTAACATCAATTAGTTTATTTTCTATCTTGAAATAATTTTAATTAACATTAGCCAGAATTAGCTGTTGATACTGATGATCTCCAGCCATCTCATTAACCATGATGTAAAGAAACAAATTGGATGTAAATATTGGTAAATTTAACATCAATTAGTTTATTTTCTATCTGGAAATAATTTTAATAAACATTAGCCAGAATTAGCTGTTGATACTGATGATCTCCAACCATCTACGTCCGCGATGTAAAAGAAACAAATTGGATGTAAATATTGGTAAATTTAACATCAATTAGTTTATTTTCTATCTTGAAATAATTTTAATAAACATTAGCCAGAATTAGCTGTTGATACTGATGATCTCCAAACATCTACGTCCGCGATGTAAAGAAACAAATTGGATGTAAATATTGGTAAATTTAACATCAATTAGTTTATTTTCTATCTTGAAATAATTTTAATTAACATTAAGCCAGAATTAGCTGTTGATACTGATGATCTCCAGCCATCTACGTCCGCGATGCAAAGAAACAAATTGGATGTAAATATTGGTAAATTTAACATCAATTAGTTTATTTTCTATCTTGAAATAATTAATTAGACATTAGCCAGAATTAGCTGTTGATACTGACATCTCCAACCATCTACGTCCGCGATGTAAAGAAACAAATTGGATGTAAATATTGGTAAATTTAACATCAATTAGTTTATTTTCTATCTTGAAATAATTTAATAAACATTAGCCAGAATTAGCTGTTGATACTGATGATCTCCAACCATCTACGTCCGCGATGTAAAGAAACAAATTGGATGTAAATATTAAAATTAACATCAATTAGTTTATTTTCTATCTTGAAATAATTTTAATTAACATTAGCCAGAATTAGCTGTTGATACTGATTGACTTTAACCATCTACGTCCGCGATGAAGAAACAAATTGGATGTAAATATTGGTAAATTTAACATCAATTAGTTTATTTTCTATCTTGAAATAATTCTTAATAAACATTAGCCAGAATTAGCTGTTGATACCGATGATCTCCAACCATCTACGTCCGCGATGTAAAGAAACAAATTGGATGTAAATATTGGTAAATTTAACATCAATTAGTTTATTTTCTATCTTGAAATAATTTTAATTAACATTAGCCAGAATTAGCCGTTGATACTGATGATCTCCAGCCATCTACGTCCGCGATGTAAAGAAACAAATTGGATGTAAATATTGGTAAATTTAACATCAATTAGTTTATTTTCTATCTTGAAATAATTTTAATAAACATTAGCCAGAATTAGCTGTTGATACTGATGATCTCCAACCATCTACGTCCGCGATGTAAAGAAACAAATTGGATGTAAATATTGGTAAATTTAACATCAATTAGTTTATTTTCTACCTTGAAATAATTTTAATAAACATTAGCCAGAATTAGCTGTTGATACTGATGATCTCCAACTATCTACGTCCGCGATGTAAAGAAACAAATTGGATGTAAATATTGGTAAATTTAACATCAATTAGTTTATTTTCTATCTTGAAATAATTTTAATTAACATTAGCCAGAATTAGCTGTTGATACTGATGATCTCCAGCCATCTACGTCCGCGATGTAAAGAAACAAATTGGATGTAAATATTGGTAAATTTAACATCAATTAGTTTATTTTCATCTCTAGAAATAATTTTAATAAACATTAGCCAGAATTAGCTGTTGATACTGATGACCAACCATCTACGTCCGCGATGTAAAGAAACAAATTGGATGTAAATATTGGTAAATTTAACATCAATTAGTTTATTTTCTATCTTGAAATAATTTTAATAAACATTAGCCAGAATTAGCTGTTGATACTGATGATCTCCAACCATCTACGTCCGCGATGTAAAGAAACAAATTGGATGTAAATATTGGTAAATTTAACATCAATTAGTTTATTTTCTATCTTGAAATAATTTTAATAAACATTAGCCAGAATTAGCTGCTGATACTGATGATCTCCAGCCATCTACGTCCGCGATGTAAAGAAACAAATTGGATGTAAATATTGGTAAATTTCAACATCAATTAGTTTATTTTCATCTTGAAATAATTTTAATTAACATTAGCCAGAATTCGCTGTTGATACTGATGATCTCCAGCCATCTACGTCCGCGATGTAAAGAAACAAATTGGATGTAAATATTGCAGTAAATTTAACATCAATTAGTTTATTTTCTATCTTGAAATAATTTTAATTAACATTAGCCAGAATTAGCTGTTGATACTGATGATCTCCAACCATCTACGTCCGCGATGTAAAGAAACAAATTGGATGCAAATATTGGTAAATTTAACATCAATTAGTTTATTTTCTATCTTGAAATAATTTTAATAAACATTAGCCAGAATTAGCTGTTGATACTGATGATCTCCAGCCATCTACGTCCGCGTGTAAAGAAACAAATTGGATGTAAATATTGGTAAATTTAACATCAATTAGTTTATTTTCTATCTTGAAATAATTTTAATTAACATTAGCCAGAATTAGCTGTTGATACTGATGATCTCCAACCATCTACGTCCGCGATGTAAAGAAAACAAATTGGATGTAAATATTGGTAAATTTAACATCAATTAGTTTATTTTCTATCTTGAAATAATTTTAATAAACATTAGCCAGAATTAGCTGTTGATACTGATGATCTCCAGCCATCTACGTCCGCGATGTAAAGAAACAAATTGGATGTAAATATTGGTAAATTTAACATCACTTAGTTTATTTTCTATCTTGAAATAATTTTAATTAAACATTAGCCAGAATTAGCTGTTGATACTGATGATCTCCAACCATCTACGTCCGCGATGTAAAGAAACAAATTGGATGTAAATATTGGTAAATTTAACATCAATTAGTTTATTTTCTATCTTGAAATAATTTTAATTAACATTAGCCAGAATTAGCTGTTGATACTGATGATCTCCAACTATCTACGTCCGCGATGTAAAGAAACAAATTCGATGTAAATATTGGTAAATTTAACATCAATTAGTTTATTTTCTATCTTGAAATAATTTTAATTAACATTAGCCAGAATTAGCTGTTGATACTGATGATCTCCAACCATCTACGTCCGCGATGCAAAGAAACAAATTGACAACATTGGTAAATTTAACATCAATTAGTTTATTTTCTATCTTGAAATAATTTTAATAAACATTAGCCAGAATTAGCTGTTGATACCGATGATCTCCAGCCATCTACGTCCGCGATGTAAAGAAACAAATAGATGTAAATATTGGTAAATTTAACATCAATTAGTTTATTTTCTATCTTGAAATAATTTTAATAAACATTAGCCAGAATTAGCTGTTGATACTGATGATCTCCAGCCATCTACGTCCGCGATGTAAAGAAACAAATTGGATGTAAATATTGGACTTAACATCAATTAGTTTATTTTCTATCTTGAAATAATTTTAATAAACATTAGCCAGAATTAGCTGTTGATACTGATGATCTCCAGCCATCTACGTCCGCGATGTAAAGAAACAAATTGGATGTAAATATTAGAATTTAACATCAATTAGTTTATTTTCTATCTTGAAATAATTTTAATAAACATTAGCCAGAATTAGCTGTTGATACTGATGATCTCCAACCATCTACGTCCGCGATGTAAAGAAACAAATTGATGTAAATATTGGTAAATTTAACATCAATTAGTTTATTTTCTATCTTGAAATAATTTTAATAAACATTATTAGCCAGAATTAGCTGTTGATACTGATGATCTCCAGCCATCTACGTCCGCGATGTAAAGAAACAAATTGGATGTAAATATTGGTAAATTTAACATCAATTAGTTTATTTTCTATCTTGAAATAATTTTAATAAACATTAGCCAGAATTAGCTGTTGATACTGATGATCTCCAGCCATCTACGTCCGCGATGTAAAGAAACAAATTGATGTAAATATTGGTAAATTTAACATCAATTAGTTTATTTTCTATCTTGAAATAATTTTAATAAACATTAGCCAGAATTAGCTGTTGATACTGATGATCTCCAATATCTACGTCCGCGATGTAAAGAAACAAATTGGATGTAAATATTGGTAAATTTAACATCAATTAGTTTATTTTCTATCTTGAAATAATTTTAATTAACATACAGAATTAGCTGATACTGATGATCTCCAACCATCTACGTCCGCGATGTAAAGAAACAAATTGATGTAAATATTGGTAAATTTAACATCAATTAGTTTATTTTCTATCTTGAAATAATTTTAATAAACATTAGCCAGAATTAGCTGTTGATACTGATGATCTCCAGCCATCTACGTCCGCGATGTAAAGAAACAAATTGGATGTAAATATTGGTAAATTTAACATCAATTAGTTTATTTTCTATCTTGAAATAATTTTAATTAACATTAGCCAGAATTAGCTGTTGATACTGATGATCTCCAACTATCTACGTCCGCGATGTAAAGAAACAAATTGGATGTAATATTGGTAAATTTAACATCAATTAGTTTATTTTCTATCTTGAAATAATTTTAATAAATATTAGCCAGAATTAGCTGTTGATACTGATGATCTCCAGCCATCTACGTCCGCGATGTAAAGAAACAAATTGGATGTAAATATTGGTAAATTTAACATCAATTAGTTTATTTTCTATCTTGAAATAATTTTAATTAACATTAGCCAGAATTAGCTGTTGATACTGATGATCTCCAACTATCTACGTCCGCGATGTAAAGAAACAAATTGGATGTAAATATTGGTAAATTTAACATCAATTAGTTTATTTTCTATCTTGAAATAATTTTAATAAACATTGGGCCAGAATTAGCTGTTGATACTGATGATCTCCAGCCATCTACGTCCGCGATGTAAAGAAACAAATTGGATGTAAATATTGGTAAATTTAACATCAATTAGTTTATTTTCTATCTTGAAATAATTTTAATAAACATTAGCCAGAATTAGCTGTTGATACTGATGATCTCCAGCCATCTACGTCCGCGATGTAAAGAAACAAATTGATGTAAATATTGGTAAATTTAACATCAATTAGTTTATTTTCTATCTTGAAATAATTTTAATAAACATTAGCCAGAATTAGCTGTTGATACTGATGATCTCCAACCATCTACGTCCGCGATGTAAAGAAACAAATTGGATGTAAATATTGGTAAATTTAACATCAATTAGTTTATTTTCTATCTTGAAATAATTTTAATAAACATTAGCCAGAATTGCTGATACTGATGATCTCCAGCCATCTACGTCCGCGATGTAAAGAAACAAATTGGATGTAAATATTGGTAAATTTAACATCAATTAGTTTATTTTTCTATCTTGAAATAATTTTAATAAACATTAGCCAGAATTAGCTGTTGATACTGATGATCTTCCATTATCTACGTCTCACATGTAAGAAACAAATTGATGTAAATATTGGTAAATTTAACATCAATTAGTTTATTTTCTATCTTGAAATAATTTTAATAAACATTAGCCAGAATTAGCTGTTGATACTGATGATCTCCAACTATCTACGTCCGCGATGTAAAGAAACAAATTGATGTAAATATTGGTAAATTTAACATCAATTAGTTTATTTTCTATCTTGAAATAATTTTAATAAACATTAGCCAGAATTAGCTGTTGATACTGATGATCTCCAACTATCTACGTCCGCGATGTAAAGAAACAAATTGGATGTAAATATTGGTAAATTTAACATCAATTAGTTTATTTTCATCTTGAAATAATTTTAATAAACATTAGCCAGAATTAGCTGTTGATACTGATGATCTCCAACCATCTACGTCCGCGATGCAAAGAAACAAATTGGATGTAAATATTGGTAAATTTAACATCAATTAGTTTATTTTCTATCTTGAAATAATTTTAATAAACATTAAATAGAATTAGCCGTTGATACTGATGATCTCCTGTGCCATCTACGTCCGCGATGTAAAGAAACAAATTGGATGTAAATATTGGTAAATTTAACATCAATTAGTTTATTTTCTATCTTGAAATAATTTTAATTAACATTAGCCAGAATTAGCTGTTGATACTGATGATCTCCAACTATCTACGTCCGCGATGTAAAGAAACAAATTGGATGTAAATATTGGTAAATTTAACATCAATTAGTTTATTTTCTATCTTGAAATAATTTTAATAAACATTAGCCAGAATTAGCTGTTGATACTGATGATCTCCAGCCATCTACGTCCGCGATGTAAAGAAACAAATTGGATGTAAATATTGGTAAATTTAACATCAATTAGTTTATTTTCTATCTTGAAATAATTTTAATAAACATTATATCAGAATTAGCTGTTGATAATTAAGATGATCTCCAACCACGTCTCAAAGAGTTCAAATTGATAAATATTGGTAAATTTAACATCAATTAGTTTATTTTCTATCTTGAAATAATTTTAATAAACATTAGCCAGAATTAGCTGTTGACACTGATGATCTCCAACCATCTACGTCCGCGATGTAAAGAAACAAATAGATGTAAATATTGGTAAATTTAACATCAATTAGTTTATTTTCTATCTTGAAATAATTTTAATAAACATTAGCCAGAATTAGCTGTTGATACTGATGATCTCCAGCCATCTACGTCCGCGATGTAAAGAAACAAATAGATGTAAATATTGGTAAATTTAACATCAATTAGTTTATTTTCTATCTTGAAATAATTTTAATAAACATTAGCCAGAATTAGCTGTTGATACTGATGATCTCCAACTATCTACGTCCGCGATGTAAAGAAACAAATTGGATGTAAATATTGGTAAATTTAACATCAATTAGTTTATTTTCTATCTTGAAATACCTTAATAAAACATTAGCCAGAATTAGCTGTTGATACTGATGATCTCCAACCATCTACGTCCGCGATGTAAAGAAACAAATTGGATGTAAATATTGGTAAATTTAACATCAATTAGTTTATTTTCTATCTTGAAATAATTTTAATTAACATTAGCCAGAATTAGCTGTTGATACTGATGATCTCCAACCATCTACGTCCGCGATGTAAAGAAACAAATTGGATGTAAATATTGGTAAATTTAACATCAATTAGTTTATTTTCTATCTTGAAATAATTTTAATAAACATTAGCCAGAATTAGCTGTTGATACTGATGATCTCCAGCCATCTACGTCCGCGATGCAAAGAAACAAATTGGATGTAAATATTGGGAAATTTAACATCAATTAGTTTATTTTCTATCTTGAAATAATTTTAATTAACATTAGCCAGAATTAGCTGTTGATACTGATGATCTCCAACCATCTACGTCCGCGATGTAAAGAAACAAATTGGATGTAAATATTGGTAAATTTAACATCAATTAGTTTATTTTCTATCTTGAAATAATTTTAATAAACATTAGCCAGAATTAGCTGTTGATACCGATGATCTCCAGCCATCTACGTCCGCGATGTAAAGAAACAAATTGGATGTAAATATTGGTAAATTTAACATCAATTAGTTTATTTTCTATCTTGAAATAATTTTAATAAACATTAGGGCCAGAATTAGCTGTTGATACTGATGGATCTCCAGCCATCTACGTCCGCGATGTAAAGAAACAAATTGGATGTAAATATTGGTAAATTTAACATCAATTAGTTTATTTTCTATCTTGAAATAATTTAATAAACATTAGCCAGAATTAGCTGTTGATACTGATGATCTCCAGCGAATTTACGTCTGCGATGTAAAGAAACAAATTGGATGTAAATATTGGTAAATTTAACATCAATTAGTTTATTTTCTATCTTGAAATAATTTTTAATAAACATTAGCCAGAATTAGCTGTTGATACTGATGATCTCCAACTATCTACGTCCGCGATGTAAAGAAACAAATTGGATGTAAATATTGGTAAATTTAACATCAATTAGTTCTATTTTCTATCTTGAAATAATTTTAATAAACATTAGCCAGAATTAGCTGTTGATACTGATGATCTCCAGCCATCTACGTCCGCGATGTAAAGAAACAAATTGATGTAAATATTGGTAAATTTAACATCAATTAGTTTATTTTCTATCTTGAAATAATTTTAATAAACATTAGCCAGAATTAGCTGTTGATACTGATGATCTCCAGCCATCTACGTCCGCGATGTAAAGAAACAAATTGATGTAAATATTGGTAAATTTAACATCAATTAGTTTATTTTCTATCTTGAAATAATTTTAATTAACATTAGCCAGAATTAGCTGTTGATACTGATGATCTCCAACCATCTACGTCCGCGATGTAAAGAAACAAATTGGATGTAAATATTGGTAAATTTAACATCAATTAGTTTATTTTCTATCTTGAAATAATTTTAATAAACATTAGGTTTTCAGAATTAGCTGTTGATACTGATGATCTCCAGCCATCTACGTCCGCGATGAAACAAATTGGATGTAAATATTGGTAAATTTAACATCAATTAGTTTATTTTCTATCTTGAAATAATTTTAATAAACATTAGCCAGAATTAGCTGTTGATACTGATGATCTCCAGCCATCTACGTCCGCGATGCAAGAACAAATTGGATGTAAATATTGGTAAATTTAACATCAATTAGTGTATTTTCTATCTTGAAATAATTTTAATAAACATTAGCCAGAATTAGCTGTTGATACTGATGATCTCCAGCCATCTACGTCCGCGATGTAAAGAAACAAATTGATGTAAATATTGGTAAATTTAACATCAATTAGTTTATTTTCTATCTTGAAATAATTTTAATAAACATTAGCCAGAATTAGCTGTTGATACTGATGATCTCCAACCATCTACGTCCGCGATGTAAAGAAACAAATTCGATGTAAATATTGGTAAATTTAACATCAATTAGTTTATTTTCTATCTGAAATAATTTTAATAAACATTAGCCAGAATTAGCTGTTGATACTGATGATCTCCAGCTATCTACGTCCGCGATGTAAAGAAACAAATTGGATGTAAATATTGGTAAATTTAACATCAATTAGTTTATTTTCTATCTTGAAATAATTTTAATAAACATTAGCCAGAATTAGCTGTTGATACCGATGATCTCCAGCCATCTACGTCCGCGATGTAAAGAAACAAATTGGATGTAAATATTGGTAAATTTAACATCAATTAGTTTATTTTCTATCTTGAAATAATTTTAATAAACATTAGCCAGAATTAGCTGTTGATACTGATGATCTCCAACCATCTACGTCCGCGATGTAAAGAAACAAATTGGATGTGTAAATATTGGTAAATTTAACATCAATTAGTTTATTTTCTATCTTGAAATAATTTTAATAAACATTAGCCAGAATTAGCTGTTGATACTGATGATCTCCAGCCATCTACGTCCGCGATGTAAAGAAACAAATTGGATGTAAATATTGGTAAATTTAACATCAATTAGTTTATTTTCTATCTTGAAATAATTTTAATTAACATTAGCCAGAATTAGCTGTTGATACTGATGATCTCCAACCATCTACGTCCGCGATGTAAAGAAACAAATTGGATGTAAATATTGGTAAATTTAACATCAATTAGTTTATTTTCTATCTTGAAATAATTTTAATAAACATTAGCCAGAATTAGTTGTTGATACTGATGATCTCCAACCATCTACGTCCGCGATGTAAAGAAACAAATTGGATGTAAATATTGGTAAATTTAACATCAATTAGTTTATTTTCTATCTTGAAATAATTTTAATAAACATTAAATAGAATTAGTTGCTGATACTGATGATCTCCAGCCATCTACGTCCGCGATGTAAAGAAACAAATTGGATGTAAATATTGGTAAATTTAACATCAATTAGTTTATTTTCTATCTTGAAATAATTTTAATAAACATTAGCCAGAATTAGCTGTTGATACTGATGATCTCCAGCCATCTACGTCCGCGATGTAAAAGAAACAAATTGGATGTAAATATTGGTAAATTTAACATCAATTAGTTTATTTTCTATCTTGAAATAATTTTAATAAACATTAGCCAGAATTAGCTGCTGATACTGATGATCTCCAACCATCTACGTCCGCGATGTAAAGAAACAAATTGGATGTAAATATTGGTAAATTTAACATCAATTAGTTTATTTTCTATCTTGAAATAATTTTAATAAACATTAGCCAGAATTAGCTGTTGATACTGATGATCTCCAACCATCTATTCATGATGTAAAGAAACAAATTGGATGTAAATATTGGTAAATTTAACATCAATTAGTTTATTTTCTATCTTGAAATAATTTTAATAAACATTAGCCAGAATTAGCTGTTGATACTGATGATCTCCAACCATCTACGTCCGCGATGTAAAGAAACAAATTGGATGTAAATATTGGTAAATTTAACATCAATTAGTTTATTTTCTATCTTGAAATAATTTTAATAAACATTAGCCAGAATTAGCTGTTGATACTGATGATCTCCAGCTATCTACGTCCGCGATGTAAAGAAACAAATTGGATGTAAATATTGGTAAATTTAACATCAATTAGTTTATTTTCTATCTTGAAATAATTCTTAATAAACATTAGCCAGAATTAGCTGTTGATACTGATGATCTCCAACCATCTACGTCCATGATGTAAAGAAACAAATTGGATGTAAATATTGGTAAATTTAACATCAATTAGTTTATTTTCATCTTGAAATAATTTTAATAAACATTAGCCAGAATTAGCTGTTGATACTGATGATCTCCAACTATCTACGTCCGCGATGTAAAGAAACAAATTGGATGTAAATATTGGTAAATTTAACATCAATTAAGGTTTATTTTCTATCTTGAAATAATTTTAATAAACATTAGCCAGAATTAGCTGTTGATACTGATGATCTCCAACCATCTACGTCCGCGATGTAAAGAAACAAATTGGATGTAAATATTGGTAAATTTAACATCAATTAGTTTATTTTCATCTTGAAATAATTTTAATAAACATTAGCCAGAATTAGCTGTTGATACTGATGATCTCCAACCATCTACGTCCGCGATGTAAAGAACAAATTGGATGTAAATATTGGTAAATTCTAACATCAATTAGTTTATTTTCTATCTTGAAATAATTTTAATAAACATTAGCCAGAATTAGCTGTTGATACTGATGATCTCCAACCATCTACGTCCGCGATGTAAAGAAACAAATTGGATGTAAATATTGGTAAATTTAACATCAATTACAATATTTTCTATCTTGAAATAATTTTAATAAACATTAGCCAGAATTAGTTGTTGATACTGATGATCTCCAACCATCTACGTCCGCGATGTAAAGAAACAAATTGGATGTAAATATTGGTAAATTTAACATCAATTAGTTTATTTTCTATCTTGAAATAATTTTAATAAACATTAGCCAGAATTAGCTGTTGATACTGATGATCTCCAACCATCTACGTCCGCGATGTAAAGAAACAAATTCGATGTAAATATTGGTAAATTTAACATCAATTAGTTTATTTTCTATCTTGAAATAATTTTAATTAACATTAGCCAGAATTAGCTGTTGATACTGATGATCTCCAGCCATCTACGTCCGCGATGTAAAGAAACAAATTGGATGTAAATATTGGTAAATTTAACATCAATTAGTTTATTTTCTATCTTGAAATAATTTTAATAAACATTAGCCAGAATTAGCTGTTGATACTGATGATCTCCAACCATCTACGTCCGCGATGTAAAGAAACAAATTCGATGTAAATATTGGTAAATTTAACATCAATTAGTTTATTTTCTATCTTGAAATAATTTTAATTAACATTAGCCAGAATTAGCTGTTATACTGATGATCTCCAGCCATCTACGTCCGCGATGTAAAGAAACAAATTGGATGTAAATATTGGTAAATTTAACATCAATTAGTTTATTTTCTATCTTGAAATAATTTTAATAAACATTAGGCCAGAATTAGCTGTTGATACTGATGATCTCCAACCATCTACGTCCGCGATGTAAAGAAACAAATTGGATGTAAATATTGGTAAATTTAACATCAATTAGTTTATTTTCTATCTTGAAATAATTTTAATAAACATTAGCCAGAATTAGCTGTTGATACTGATGATCTCCAACCATCTACGTCCGCGATGTAAAGAAACAAATTGGATGTAACATAAAATTTAACATCAATTAGTTTATTTTCTATCTTGAAATAATTTTTAATTAACATTAGCCAGAATTAGCTGTTGATACTGATGATCTCCAGCCATCTACGTCCGCGATGTAAAGAAACAAATTGGATGTAAATATTGGTAAATTTAACATCAATTAGTTTATTTTCTATCTTGAAATAATTTTTACTAACATTAGCCAGAATTAGCTGTTGATACTGATGATCTCCAACCATCTACGTCCGCGATGTAAAGAAACAAATTGGATGTAAATATTGGTAAATTTAACATCAATTAGTTTATTTTCTATCTTGGAAATAATTTTAATAAACATTAGCCAGAATTAGCTGTTGATACTGATGATCTCCAACCATCTACGTCCGCGATGTAAAGAAACAAATTGGATGTAAATATTGGTAAATTTAAGACTAATTAGTTTATTTTCTATCTTGAAATAATTTTTATCAGTATTTTCAGTCAGAATTAGCTGTTGATACTGATGATCTCCAACCATCTACGTCCGCGATGTAAAGAAACAAATTGGATGTAAATATTGGTAAATTTAACATCAATTAGTTTATTTTCTATCTTGAAATAATTTTAATAAACATTAGCCAGAATTAGCTGTTGATACTGATGATCTCCAACCATCTACGTCCGCGATGTAAAGAAACAAATTGGATGTAAATATTGGTAAATTTAACATCAATTAGTTTATTTTCTATCTTGAAATAATTTTAATAAACATTAGCCAGAATTAGCTGTTGATACTGATGATCTCCAACCATCTACGTCCGCGATGTAAAGAAACAAATTGGATGTAAATATTGGTAAATTTAACATCAATTAGTTTATTTTCTATCTTGAAATAATTTTAATAAACATTAGCCAGAATTAGCTGCTGATACTGATGATCTCCAACCATCTACGTCCGCGATGTAAAGAAACAAATTGGATGTAAATATTGGTAACTTAACATCAATTAGTTTATTTTCTATCTTGAAATAATTTTAATTAACATTAGCCAGAATTAGCTGTTGATACTGATGATCTCCAGCCATCTACGTCCGCGATGTAAAGAAACAAATTGGATGTAAATATTGGTAAATTTAACATCAATTAGTTTATTTTCTATCTTGAAATAATTTTAATAAACATTAGCCAGAATTAGCTGTTGATACTGATGATCTCCAACCATCTACGTCCGCGATGTAAAGAAACAAATTGGATGTAAATATTGGTAAATTTAACATCAATTAGTTTATTTTCTATCTTGAAATAATTTTAATTAACATTAAAATAGAATTAGCTGTTGATACTGATGATCTCCAGCCATCTACGTCCGCGATGTAAAGAAACAAATTGGATGTAAATATTGGTAAATTTAACATCAATTAGTTTATTTTCTATCTTGAAATAATTTTAATAAACATTAGCCAGAATTAGCTGTTGATACTGATGATCTCCAACCATCTACGTCCGCGATGTAAAGAAACAAATTGGATGTAAATATTGGTAAATTTAACATCAATTAGTTTATTTTCTTATCTTGAAATAATTTTAATAAACATTAGCTGTATTAGTTGTTGATACTGATGATCTCCAACCATCTACGTCCGCGATGTAAAGAAACAAATTGGATGTAAATATTGGTAAATTTAACATCAATTAGTTTATTTTCTATCTTGAAATAATTTTAATTAACATTAGCCAGAATTAGCTGTTGATACTGATGATCTCCAGCCATCTACGTCCGCGATGTAAAGAAACAAATTGGATGTAAATATTGGTAAATTTAACATCAATTAGTTTATTTTCTATCTTGAAATAATTTTAATTAACATTAGCCAGAATTAGCTGTTGATACTGATGATCTCCAACCATCTACGTCCGCGATGTAAAGAAACAAATTGGATGTAAATATTGGTAAATTTAACATCAATTAGTTTATTTTCTATCTTGAAATAATTTTAATAAACATTAGCCAGAATTAGCTGTTGATACTGATGATCTCCAACCATCTACGTCCGCGATGTAAAGAAACAAATTGGATGTAAATATTGGTAAATTTAACATCAATTAGTTTATTTTCTATCTTGAAATAATTTTAATTAACATTAGCCAGAATTAGCTGTTGATACTGATGATCTCCAGCCATCTACGTCCGCGATGTAAAGAAACAAATTGGATGTAAATATTGGTAAATTTAACATCAATTAGTTTATTTTCTATCTTGAAATAATTTTAATTAACATTAGCCAGAATTAGCTGTTGATACTGATGATCTCCAACCATCTACGTCCGCGATGTAAAGAAACAAATTGATGTAAATATTGGTAAATTTAACATCAATTAGTTTATTTTCTATCTTGAAATAATTTTAATTAATATTAGCCAGAATTAGCTGTTGATACTGATGATCTCCAACCATCTACGTCCGCGATGTAAAGAAACAAATTGATGTAAATATTGGTAAATTTAACATCAATTAGTTTATTTTCTATCTTGAAATAATTTTAATTAACATTAGCCAGAATTAGCTGTTGATACTGGATGATCTCCAACCATCTACGTCCGCGATGTAAAGAAACAAATTGGATGTAAATATTAGTAAATTTAACATCAATTAGTTTATTTTCTATCTTGAAATAATTTTAATTAACATTAGCCAGAATTAGCTGTTGATACTGATGATCTCCAGCTATCTACGTCCGCGATGTAAAGAAACAAATTGGATGTAAATATTGGTAAATTTAACATCAATTAGTTTATTTTTCTATCTTGAAATAATTTTAATTAACATTAGCCAGAATTAGCTGTTGATACTGATGATCTCCAACCATCTACGTCCGCGATGTGCAAAGAAACAAATTGGATGTAAATATTGGTAAATTTAACATCAATTAGTTTATTTTCTATCTTGAAATAATTTTAATAAACATTAGCCAGAATTAGCTGTTGATACTGATGATCTCCAACCATCTACGTCCGCGATGTAAAGAAACAAATTGGATGTAAATATTGGTAAATTTAACATCAATTAGTTTATTTTCTATCTTGAAATAATTTTAATAAACATTAGCCAGAATTAGCTGTTGATACTGATGATCTCCAACCATCTACGTCCGCGATGTAAAGAAACAAATTGGATGTAAATATTGGTAAATTTAACATCAATTAGTTTATTTTCTATCTTGAAATAATTTTAATTAACATTAGCCAGAATTAGTTGTTGATACTGATGATCTCCAACCATCTACGTCCGCGATGTAAAGAAACAAATTGGATGTAAATATTGGTAAATTTAACATCAATTAGTTTATTTTCTATCTTGAAATAATTTTAATAAACATTAGCCAGAATTAGCTGTTGATACTGATGATCTCCAACCATCTACGTCCGCGATGTAAAGAAACAAATTGGATGTAAATATTGGTAAATTTAACATCAATTAGTTTATTTTCTATCTTGAAATAATTTTAATAAACATTAGCCAGAATTAGCTGTTGATACTGATGATCTCCAACCATCTACGTCCGCGATGTAAAGAAACAACGGATGTAAATATTGGTAAATTTAACATCAATTAGTTTATTTTCTATCTTGAAATAATTTTTAATTAACATTAGCCAGAATTAGCTGTTGATACTGATGATCTCCAGCCATCTACGTCCGCGATGTAAAGAAACAAATTGATGTAAATATTGGTAAATTTAACATCAATTAGTTTATTTTCTATCTTGAAATAATTTTAATAAACATTAGCCAGAATTAGCTGTTGATACCGATGATCTCCAACCATCTACGTCCGCGATGTAAAGAAACAAATTGGATGTAAATATTGTAAATTCTAACATCAATTAGTTTATTTTCTATCTTGAAATAATTTTAATAAACATTAGCCAGAATTAGCTGTTGATACTGGACATCTCCAACCATCTACGTCCGCGATGTAAAGAAACAAATTGGATGTAAATATTGGTAAATTTAACATCAATTAGTTTATTTTCTATCTTGAAATAATTTTAATTAACATTAGCCAGAATTAGCTGTTGATACTGATGATCTCCAGCTATCTACGTCCGCGATAAAGAAACAAATTGGATGTAAATATTGGTAAATTTAACATCAATTAGTTTATTTTCTATCTTGAAATAATTTTTAATAAAACATTAGCCAGAATTAGCTGTTGATACTGATGATCTCCAACTATCTACGTCCGCGATGTAAAGAAACAAATTGGATGTAAATATTGGTAAATTTAACATCAATTAGTTTATTTTCTATCTTGAAATAATTTTAATAAACATTAGCCAGAATTAGCTGTTGATACTGATGATCTCCAACCATCTACGTCCGCGATGTAAAGAACAAATTGGATGTAAATATTGGTAAATTTAACATCAATTAGTTTATTTTCTATCTTGAAACAATTTTAATTAACATTAGCCAGAATTAGCTGTTGATACTGATGATCTCCAACCATCTACGTCCGCGATGTAAAGAAACAAATTGGATGTAAATATTGGTAAATTTAACATCAATTAGTTTATTTTCTATCTTGAAATAATTTTAATTAACATTAGCCAGAATTGTATGTTGATACTGATGATCTCCAACCATCTACGTCCGCGATGTAAAGAAACAAATTGGATGTAAATATTGGTAAATTTAACATCAATTAGTTTATTTCTATCTTGAAATAATTTTAATTAACATTAGCCAGAATTAGCTGTTGATACTGATGATTCCTAACCATCTACGTCCGCGATGTAAAGAAACAAATTGGATGTAAATATTGGTAAATTTAACATCAATTAGTTTATTTTCTATCTTGAAATAATTTTAATTAACATTAGCCAGAATTAGCTGTTGATACTGATGATCTCCAACCATCTACGTCCGCGATGTAAAGAAACAAATTGGATGTAAATATTGGTAAATTTAACATCAATTAGTTTATTTTCTATCTTGAAATAATTTTAATTAACATTAGCCAGAATTAGCTGTTGATACTGATGATCTCCAGCCATCTACGTCCGCGATGTAAAGAAACAAATTGGATGTAAATATTGGTAAATTTAACATCAATTAGTTTATTTTCTAATTTGAAATAATTTTAATAAACATTAGCCAGAATTAGCTGTTGATACTGATGATCTCCAACCATCTACGTCCGCGATGTAAAGAAACAAATTGGATGTAAATATTGGTAAATTTAACATCAATTAGTTTATTTTCTATCTTGAAATAATTTTAATTAACATTAGCCAGAATTAGCTGTTGATACTGATGATCTCCAGCTATCTACGTCCGCGATGTAAAGAAACAAATTGGATGTAAATATTGGTAAATTTAACATCAATTAGTTTATTTTCTATCTTGAAATAATTTTAATTAACATTAGCCAGAATTAGCTGTTGATACTGATGATCTCTAGCTATCTACGTCCGCGATGTAAAGAAACAAATTGGATGTAAATATTGGTAAATTTAACATCAATTAGTTTATTTTCTATCTTGAAATAATTTTAATAAACATTAGCCAGAATTAGCTGTTGATACTGATGATCTCCAACTATCTACGTCCGCGATGTAAAGAAACAAATTGGATGTAAATATTGGTAAATTTAACATCAATTAGTTTATTTTCTATCTTGAAATAATTTTAATTAACATTAGCCAGAATTAGCTGTTGATACTGATGATCTCCAGCCATCTACGTCCGCGATGTAAAGAAACAAATTGGATGTAAATATTGGTAAATTTAACATCAATTAGTTTATTTTCTATCTTGAAATAATTTTAATTAACATTAGCCAGAATTAGCTGTTGATACTGATGATCTCCAGCCATCTACGTCCGCGATGTAAAGAAACAAATTGACAAAAATATTGGTAAATTTAACATCAATTAGTTTATTTTCTATCTTGAAATAATTTTAATTAACATTAGCCAGAATTAGCTGTTGATACCGATGATCTCCAACCATCTACGTCCGCGATGTAAAGAAACAAATTGGATGTAAATATTGGTAAATTTAACATCAATTAGTTTATTTTCTATCTTGAAATAATTTTAATTAACATTAGCCAGAATTAGCTGTTGATACTGATGATCTCCAATATCTACGTCCGCGATGTAAAGAAACAAATTGATGTAAATATTGGTAAATTTAACATCAATTAGTTTATTTTCTATCTTGAAATAATTTTAATAAACATTAGCCAGAATTAGCTGTTGATACTGATGATCTCCAGCCATCTACGTCCGCGATGTAAAGAAACAAATTGATGTAAATATTGGTAAATTTAACATCAATTAGTTTATTTTCTATCTTGAAATAATTTTAATAAACATTAGCCAGAATTAGCTGTTGATACTGATGATCTCCAGCCATCTACGTCCGCGATGTAAAGAAACAAATTGATGTAAATATTGGTAAATTTAACATCAATTAGTTTATTTTCTATCTTGAAATAATTTTAATAAACATTAGCCAGAATTAGCTGTTGATACTGATGATCTCCAGCCATCTACGTCCGCGATGTAAAGAAACAAATTGGATGTAAATATTGGTAAATTTAACATCAATTAGTTTATTTTCTATCTTGAAATAATTTTAATAAACATTAGCCAGAATTAGCTGTTGATACTGATGATCTCCAACTATCTACGTCCGCGATGTAAAGAAACAAATTGGATGTAAATATTGGTAAATTTAACATCAATTAGTTTATTTTCTATCTTGAAATAATTTAATTAACATTAGCCAGAATTAGCTGTTGATACTGATGATCTCCAGCCATCTACGTCCGCGATGTAAAGAAACAAATTGATGTAAATATTGGTAAATTTTAACATCAATTAGTTTATTTTCTATCTTGAAATAATTTTAATAAACATTAGCCAGAATTAGCTGTTGATACTGATGATCTCCAACCATCTACGTCCGCGATGTAAATATAAACAAAATTGATGTAAATATTGGTAAATTTAACATCAATTAGTTTATTTTCTATCTTGAAATAATTTTAATTAACATTAGCCAGAATTAGCTGTTGATACTGATGATCTCCAGCCATCTACGTCCGCGATGTAAAGAAACAAATTGGATGTAAATATTGGTAAATTTAACATCAATTAGTTTATTTTCTATCTTGAAATAATTTTAATTACCATTAGCCAGAATTAGCTGTTGATACTGATGATCTCCAGCCATCTACGTCCGCGCGAAAGAACAAATTGGATGTAAATATTGGTAAATTTAACATCAATTAGTTTATTTTCTATCTTGAAATAATTTTAATTAACATTAGCCAGAATTAGCTGTTGATACTGATGATCTCCAACCATCTGTTCAAGTGATGTAAAGAAACAAATTGATGTAAATATTGGTAAATTTAACATCAATTAGTTTATTTTCATCTTTGAAATAATTTAATTAACATTAGCCAGAATTAGCTGTTGATACTGATGATCTCCAGCCATCTACGTCCGCGATGTAAAGAACAAAATTCGATGTAAATATTGGTAAATTTAACATCAATTAGTTTATTTTCTATCTTGAAATAATTTTAATTAACATTAGCCAGAATTAGCTGTTGATACTGATGATCTCCAGCCATCTACGTCCGCGATGTAAAGAAACAAATTGGATGTAAATATTGGTAAATTTAACATCAATTAGTTTATTTTCTATCTTGAAAATAATTTAATTAACATTAGCCAGAATTAGCTGTTGATACTGATGATCTCCAGCCATCTACGTCCGCGATGTAAAGAAACAAATTGGATGTAAATATTGGTAAATTTAACATCAATTAGTTTATTTTCTATCTTGAAATAATTTTAATTAACATTAATAGAATTAGTTGCTGA
>JBBBDQ010012530.1:0-16916 GCA_037127315.1 Ascarosepion bandense
AATGTGTGCTCTTTAATAACAGATTCACTTATTTTCTGACATACATATTAGGTGACCTTTAGTGTTGTTATGCATAATAATTAATGTGTGCTCTTTAATAACGTTTAACTTATTTTCTGACATACACATATTAGGTGACCTTTGGTATGCATAATAATTAATGTGCTCTTTAATAACGTTTAACTTATTTTCTGACATACATATTAGGTGACCTTTGGTATGCATAATAATTAATGTGTGCTCTTTAATAACGTTTAACTTATTTTCTGACATACATATTAGGTGACCTTTGGTATGCATAATAATTAATGTGTGCTCTTTAATAACGTTTAACTTATTTTCTGACATACATATTAATACGACCTTTGGTATGCATAATAATTAATGTGTGCTCTTTAATAACGTTTAACTTATTTTCTGACATACATATTAGGTGACCTTTGGTATGCATAATAATTAATGTGTGCTCTTTAATAACGTTTAACTTATTTTTCTGACATACATATTGAGTGACCTTTGGTATGCCATAATAATTAATGTGTGCTCTTTAATAACGTTTAACTTATTTTCTGACATACATATTAGGTGACCTTTGGTATGCATAATAATTAATGTGTGCTCTTTAATAACGTTTAACTTATTTTCTGACATACATATTAGGTGACCTTTGGTATGCATAATAATTAATGTGCTCTTTAATAACGTTTAACATATTTTCTGACATACATATTGCTGACCTTTGGTATGCATAATAATTAATGTGCTCTTTAATAACGTTTAACATATTTTCTGACATACATATTAGGTGACCTTTGGTATGCATAATAATTAATGTGTGCTCTTTAATAACGTTTAACTTATTTTCTGACATACATATTAGGTGACCTTTTGGTATGCATAATAATTAATGTGTGCTCTTTAATAACGTTTAACTTATTTTCTGACATACATATTAGGTGACCTTTGGTATGCATAATAAATAATGTGTGCTCTTTAATAACGTTTAACTTATTTTCTGACATACATATTAGGTGACCTTTGGTATACATAATAATTAATGTGTGCTCTTTAATAACGTTTAACTTATTTTCTGACATACATATTAGGTGACCTTTGGTATACATAATAATTAATGTGTGCTCTTTAATAACGTTTAACTTATTTTCTGACATACATATTAGGTGACCTTTGGTATGCATAATAATTAATGTGTGCTCTTTAATAACGTTTAACTTATTTTCTGACATACATATTAGGTGACCTTTGGTATGCATAATAATTAATGTGTGCTCTTTAATAACGTTTAACTTATTTTCTGACATACATATTAGGTGACCTTTGGTATGCATAATAATTAATGTGTGCTCTTTAATAACGTTTAACTTATTTTCTGACATACATATTAGGTGACCTTTGGTATGCATAATAATTAATGTGTGCTCTTTAATAACGTTTAACTTATTTTCTGACATATATTAGGTGACCTTTGGTATGCATAATAATTAATGTGTGCTCTTTAATAACGTTTAACTTATTTTCTGACATACATATTAGGTGACCTTTGGTATACATAATAATTAATGTGTGCTCTTTAATAACGTTTAACTTATTTTCTGACATACATATTAGGTGACCTTTGGTATACATAATAATTAATGTGTGCTCTTTAATAACGTTTAACTTATTTTCTGACATACATATTAGGTGACCTTTGGTATGCATAATAATTAATGTGTGCTCTTTAATAACGTTTAACTTATTTTCTGACATACATATTAGGTGACCTTTGGTATGCATAATAATTAATGTGTGCTCTTTAATAACGTTTAACTTATTTTCTGACATACATATTAGGTGACCTTTGGTATGCATAATAATTAATGTGTGCTCTTTAATAACGTTTAACTTATTTTCTGACATACATATTAGGTGACCTTTGGTATGCATAATAATTAATGTGTGCTCTTTAATAACGTTTAACTTATTTTCTGACATACATATTGGGTGACCTTTGGTATGCATAATAATTAATGTGTGCTCTTTAATAACGTTTAACTTATTTTCTGACATACATATTAGGTGACCTTTGGTATGCATAATAATTAATGTGTGCTCTTCCGTAACGTTTAACTTATTTTCTGACATACATATTAGGTGACCTTTGGTATACATAATAATTAATGTGTGCTCTTTAATAACGTTTAACATTTTCCTGACATACATATTAGGTGACCTTTGGTATACATAATAATTAATGTGTGCTCTTTAATAACGTTTAACTTATTTTCTGACATACATATTAGGTGACCTTTGGTATGCATAATAATTAATGTGTGCTCTTTAATAACGTTTAACTTATTTTCTGACATACATATTAGGTGACCTTTGGTATGCATAATAATTAATGTGTGCTCTTTAATAACGTTTAACTTATTTTCTGACATACATATTAGGTGACCTTTGGTATACATAATAATTAATGTGTGCTCTTTAATAACGTTTAACATATTTTCTGACATACATATTAGGTGACCTTTGGTATACATAATAATTAATGTGTGCTCTTTAATAACGTTTAACTTATTTTCTGACATACATATTCGTTGACCTTTGGTATGCATAATAATTAATGTGTGCTCTTTAATAACGTTTAACTTATTTTCTGACATACATATTAGGTGACCTTTGGTATACATAATAATTAATGTGTGCTCTTTAATAACGTTTAACTTATTTTCTGACATATATTAGGTGACCTTTGGTATGCATAATAATTAATGTGTGCTCTTTAATAACGTTTAACTTATTTTCTAGCATACATATTAGGTGACCTTTGGTATGCATAATAATTAATGTGTGCTCTTTAATAACGTTTAACTTATTTTCTGACATACATATTAGGTGACCTTTGGTATGCATAATAATTAATGTGTGCTCTTTAATAACGTTTAACTTATTTTCTGACATACATATTAGGTGACCTTTGGTATGCATAATAATTAATGTGTGCTCTTTAATAACGTTTAACTTATTTTCTGACATACATATTAGGTGACCTTTGGTATACATAATAATTAATGTGTGCTCTTTAATAACGTTTAACTTATTTTCTGACATACATATTAGGTGACCTTTGGTATGCATAATAATTAATGTGTGCTCTTTAATAACGTTTAACTTATTTTCTGACATACATATTGAGTGACCTTTGGTATACATAATAATTAATGTGCTCTTTAATAACGTTTAACTTATTTTCTGACATACATATTAGGTGACCTTTGGTATGCATAATAATTAATGTGTGCTCTTTAATAACGTTTAACTTATTTTCTGACATACATATTAGGTGACCTTTGGTATGCATAATAATTAATGTGTGCTCTTTAATAACGTTTAACTTATTTTCTGACATACATATTAGGTGACCTTTAGTATACATAATAATTAATGTGTGCTCTTTATTAACGTTTAACTTATTTTCTGACATACATATTAGGTGACCTTTGGTATGCATAATAATTAATGTGTGCTCTTTAATAACGTTTAACTTATTTTCTGACATACATATTAGGTGACCTTTGGTATGCATAATAATTAATGTGTGCTCTTTAATAACGTTTAACTTATTTTCTGACATACATATTAGGTGACCTTTGGTATGCATAATAATTAATGTGTGCTCTTTAATAACGTTTAACTTATTTTCTGACATACATATTAGGTGACCTTTGGTATGCATAATAATTAATGTGTGCTCTTTAATAACGTTTAACTTATTTTCTGACATGTATATTAGCTGACCTTTGGTATACATAATAATTAATGTGTGCTCTTTAATAACGTTTAACTTATTTTCTGACATACATATTAGGTGACCTTTGGTATACATAATAATTAATGTGTGCTCTTTAATAACGTTTAACTTATTTTCTGACATACGCATATTAGGTGACCTTTGGTATACATAATAATTAATGTGTGCTCTTTATTAACGTTTAACTTATTTTCTGACATACATATTAGGTGACCTTTGGTATGCATAATAATTAATGTGTGCTCTTTAATAACGTTTCACTTATTTTCTGACATACATATTGGGTGACCTTTGGTATGCATAATAATTAATGTGTGCTCTTTAATAACGTTTAACTTATTTTCTGACATACATATTAGGTGACCTTTGGTATGCATAATAATTAATGTGTGCTCTTTAATAACGTTTAACTTATTTTCTGACATACATATTAGGTGACCTTTGGTATGCATAATAATTAATGTGTGCTCTTTAATAACGTTTAACTTATTTTCTGACATACATATTAGGTGACCTTTGGTATGCATAATAATTAATGTGTGCTCTTTAATAACGTTTAACTTATTTTCTGACATACATATTAGCTGACCTTTGGTATACATAATAATTAATGTGTGCTCTTTAATAACGTTTAACTTATTTTCGGCATACATATTAGGTGACCTTTGGTATGCATAATAATTAATGTGTGCTCTTTAATAACGTTTAACTTATTTTCTGACATACATATTAGGTGACCTTTGGTATGCATAATAATTAATGTGTGCTCTTTAATAACGTTTAACATATTTTCTGACATACATATTAGCTGACCTTTGGTATACATAATAATTAATGTGTGCTCTTTAATAACGTTTAACTTATTTTCTGACATACATATTAGGTGACCTTTGGTATGCATAATAATTAATGTGTATTGCTCTTTAATAACATTTAACTTATTTTCTGACATACATATTGGGTGACCTTTGGTATGCATAATAATTAATGTGTGCTCTTTAATAACGTTTAACATTTTTCTGACATACATAGGTGACCTTTGGTATGCATAATAATTAATGTGTGCTCTTTAATAACGTTTAACTTATTTTCTGACATACATATTAGGTGACCTTTGGTATGCATAATAATTAATGTGTGCTCTTTAATAACGTTTAACTTATTTTCTGACATACATATTAGGTGACCTTTGGTATACATAATAATTAATGTTGTGCTCTTTAATAACGTTTAACTTATTTTCTGACATACATATTAGGTGACCTTTGGTATGCATAATAATTAATGTGTGCTCTTTAATAACGTTTAACTTATTTTCTGACATACATATTAGGTGACCTTTGGTATGCATAATAATTAATGTGTGCTCTTTAATAACGTTTAACTTATTTTCTGACATACATATTAGCTGACCTTTGGTATACATAATAATTAATGTGTGCTCTTTAATAACGTTTAACTTATTTTCTGACATACATATTGGGTGACCTTTGGTATGCATAATAATTAATGTGTGCTCTTTAATAACGTTTAACTTATTTTCTGACATACATATTAGGTGACCTTTGGTATACATAATAATTAATGTGTGCTCTTTATTAACGTTTAACTTATTTTCTGACATACATATTAGGTGACCTTTGGTATGCATAATAATTAATGTGTGCTCTTTAATAACGTTTAACTAATTTTCTGACATACATATTAGGTGACCTTTGGTATGCATAATAATTAATGTGCTCTTTAATAACGTTTAACTTATTTTCTGACATACATATTAGGTGACCTTTGGTATGCATAATAATTAATGTGTGCTCTTTAATAACGTTTAACTTATTTTCTGACATACATGTCAGGTGACCTTTAGTATGCATAATAATTAATGTGTGCTCTTTAATAACGTTTAACTTATTTTCTGACATACATATTAGGTGACCTTTAATTTATGCATAATAATTAATGTGTGCTCTTTAATAACGTTTAACTTATTTTCTGACATACATATTAGGTGACCTTTGGTATACATAATAATTAATGTGTGCTCTTTAATAACGTTTAACATATTTTCTGACATACATATTAGGTGACCTTTGGTATGCATAATAATTAATGGGTGCTCTTTAATAACGTTTAACATATTTTCTGACACATATTAGGTGACCTTTGGTATACATAACAATTAATGTGTGCTCTTTAATAACGTTTAACTTATTTTCTGACATACATATTAGGTGACCTTTGGTATGCATAATAATTAATGTGTGCTCTTTAATAACGTTTAACTTATTTTCTGACATACATATTAGGTGACCTTTGGTATGCATAATAATTAATGTGTGCTCTTTAATAACGTTTAACTTATTTTCTGACATACATATTAGGTGACCTTTGGTATGCATAATAATTAATGTGTGCTCTTTAATAACGTTTAACTTATTTTCTGACATACATATTAGGTGACCTTTGGTATGCATAATAATTAATGTGTGCTCTTTAATAACGTTTAACTTATTTTCTAATATATCATATTAGGTGACCTTTGGTATGCATAATAATTAATGTGTGCTCTTTAATAACGTTTAACTTATTTTCTGACATACATATTAGGTGACCTTTGGTATGCATAATAATTAATGTGTGCTCTTTAATAACGTTTAACTTATTTTCTGACATACATATTAGGTGACCTTTGGTATGCATAATAATTAATGTGCTTTAATAACGTTTAACTTATTTTCTGACATACATATTAGGTGACCTTTGGTATGTGCATAATAATTAATGTGTGCTCTTTAATAACTGATTTAACTTATTTTCTGACATACATATTAGGTGACCTTTGGTATGCATAATAATTAATGTGTGCTCTTTAATAACGTTTAGCTTATTTTCTGACATACATATTAGGTGACCTTTGGTATGCATAATAATTAATGTGTGCTCTTTAATAACGTTTAACTTATTTTCTGACATACATATTAGGTGACCTTTAGTATGCATAATAATTAATGTGTGCTCTTTAATAACGTTTAACTTATTTTCTGACATACAT
The DNA here is from genome assembly GCA_037127315.1 of Ascarosepion bandense. Lineage (NCBI taxonomy): Eukaryota > Metazoa > Mollusca > Cephalopoda > Sepiida > Sepiidae > Ascarosepion > Ascarosepion bandense. The sequence continues at coordinate 6,870 of JBBBDQ010012530.1, forward strand.
ACTAGGTGACCTTTGGTATGCATAATAATTAATGTGTGCTCTTTAATAACGTTTAACTTATTTTCTGACATACATACTAGGTGACCTTTGGTATGCATAATAATTAATGTGTGCTCTTTAATAACGTTTAACTTATTTTCTGACATACATATTAGGTGACCTTTGGTATGCATAATAATTAATGTGTGCTCTTTAATAACGGTTAACTTATTTTCTGACATACATATTAGGTGACCTTTGGTATGCATAATAATTAATGTGTGCTCTTTAATAACGTTTAACTTATTTTCTGACATACATATTAGGTGACCTTTGGTATACATAATAATTAATGTGTGCTCTTTAATAACGTTTAACTTATTTTCTGACATACATATTAGGTGACCTTTGGTATGCATAATAATTAATGTGTGCTCTTTAATAACGTTTAACTTATTTTCTGACATACATATTAGGTGACCTTTGGTATGCATAATATTCTAATGTGCTCTTTAATAACGTTTAACTTATTTTCTGACATACATATTAGGTGACCTTTGGTATGCATAATAATTAATGTGTGCTCTTTAATAACATTTAACTTATTTTCTGACATACATATTAGGTGACCTTTGGTATACATAATAATTAATGTGTGCTCTTTAATAACGTTTAACTTATTTTCTGACATACATATTAGGTGACCTTTGGTATGCATAATAATTAATGTGTGCTCTTTAATAACGTTTAACTTATTTTCTGACATACATATTAGGTGACCTTTGGTATACATAATAATTAATGTGTGCTCTTTAATAACGTTTAACTTATTTTCTGACATACATATTAGGTGACCTTTGGTATGCATAATAATTAATGTGTGCTCTTTAATAACGTTTAACTTATTTTCTGACATACATATTAGATGACCTTTGGTATGCATAATAATTAATGTGTGCTCTTTAATAACGTTTAACTTATTTTCTGACATACATATTGAGTGACCTTTGGTATGCATAATAATTAATGTGTGCTCTTTAATAACGTTTAACTTATTTTCTGACATACATATTAGGTGACCTTTGGTATACATAATAATTAATGTGTGCTCTTTAATAACGTTTAACTTATTTTCTGACATACATATTAGGTGACCTTTGGTATGCATAATAATTAATGTGTGCTCTTTAATAACGTTTAACTTATTTTCTGACATACATATTGGGTGACCTTTGGTATGCATAATAATTAATGTGTGCTCTTTAATAACGTTTAACTTATTTTCTGACATACATATTAGGTGACCTTTGGTATGCATAATAATTAATGTGTGCTCTTTAATAACGTTTAACTTATTTTCTGACATACATATTAGGTGACCTTTAGCATTGTATATAATAATTAATGTGTGCTCTTTAATAACGTTTAACTTATTTTCTGACATACATATTAGGTGACCTTTGGTGTACGTAATAATTAATGTGCTCTTTAATAACGTTTAACTTATTTTCTGACATACATATTAGGTGACCTTTGGTATACATAATAATTAATGTGTGCTCTTTAATAACGTTTAACTTATTTCTGACATACATATTAGGTGACCTTTGGTATGCATAATAATTAATGTCAATGTGCTCTTTAATAACGTTTAACTTATTTTCTGACATACATATTAGGTGACCTTTGGTATGCATAATAATTAATGTGTGCTCTTTAATAACGTTTAACTTATTTTCTGACATACATATTAGGTGACCTTTGGTATGCATAATAATTAATGTGTGCTCTTTAATAACGTTTAACTTATTTTCTGACATACATATTAGGTGACCTTTGGTATGCATAATAATTAATGTGTGCTCTTTAATAACGTTTAACTTATTTTCTGACATACATATTAGGTGACCTTTGGTATACATAATAATTAATGGGTGCTCTTTAATAACGTTTAACATATTTTCTGACATACGCATATTAGCTGACCTTTGGTATGCGTATTAATGTGTGCTCTTTAATAACGTTTAACTTATTTTCTGACATACATATTAGGTGACCTTTGGTATGCATAATAATTAATGTGTGCTCTTTAATAACGTTTAACTTATTTTCTGACATACATATTAGGTGACCTTTGGTATGCATAATAATTAATGTGTGCTCTTTAATAACGTTTAACATATTTTCTGACATACATATTAGCTGACCTTTGGTATGCATAATAATTAATGTGTGCTCTTCGTAACGTTTAACTTATTTTCTGACATACATATTAGGTGACCTTTGGTATGCATAATAATTAATGTGTGCTCTTTAATAACGTTTAACTTATTTTCTGACATACATATTAGGTGACCTTTGGTATGCATAATAATTAATGTGTGCTCTTTAATAACGTTTAACTTATTTTCTGACATACATATTGGGTGACCTTTGGTATGCATAATAATTAATGTGTGCTCTTTAATAACGTTTAACTTATTTTCTGACATACATATTAGGTGACCTTTGGTATGCATAATAATTAATGTGTGCTCTTTAATAACGTTTACCTTATTTTTCGGCATACATATTAGGTGACCTTTGGTATGCATAATAATTAGTAATGCTCTTTAATAACGTTTAACTTATTTTCTGACATACATATTAGGTGACCTTTGGTATGCATAATAATTAATGTGTGCTCTTTAATAACGTTTAACTTATTTTCTGACATACATATTAGGTGACCTTTGGTATGCATAATAATTAATGTGTGCTCTTTAATAACGTTTAACTTATTTTCTGACATACATATTAGGTGACCTTTGGTATGCATAATAATTAATGTGTGCTCTTTAATAACGTTTAACTTATTTTCTGACATACATATTAGGTGACCTTTGGTATGCATAATAATTAATGTGTGCTCTTTAATAACGTTTAACTTATTTTCTGACATACATATTAGGTGACCTTTGGTATGCATAATAATTAATGTGTGCTCTTTAATAACGTTTAACTTATTTTCTGACATACATATTAGGTGACCTTTGGTATGCATAATAATTAATGTGTGCTCTTTAATAACGTTTAACTTATTTTCTGACATACATATTAGGTGACCTTTGGTATGCATAATAATTAATGTGTGCTCTTTAATAACGTTTAACTTATTTTCTGACATACATATTGGGTGACCTTTGGTATACATAATAATTAATGGGTGCTCTTTAATAACGTTTAACATATTTTCTGACATACATATTAGCTGACCTTTGGTATGCATAATAATTAATGTGTGCTCTTTAATAACGTTTAACTTATTTTCTGACATACATATTAGGTGACCTTTGGTATGCATAATAATTAATGTGTGCTCTTTAATAACGTTTAACTTATTTTCTGACATATTAGGTGACCTTTGGTATGCATAATAATTAATGTGTGCTCTTTAATAACGTTTAACTTATTTTCTGACCATATTAGGTGACCTTTGGTATGCATAATAATTAATGTGTGCTCTTTAATAACGTTTAACATTTTCTGACATGCATATTAGGTGACCTTTGGTATGCATAATAATTAATGTGTGCTCTTTAATAACGTTTAACTTATTTTCTGACATACATATTAGGTGACCTTTGGTATGCATAATAATTAATGTGTGCTCTTTAATAACGTTTAACTTATTTTCTGACATACATATTAGGTGACCTTTGGTATGCATAATAATTAATGTGTGCTCTTTAATAACGTTTAACTTATTTTCTGACATACATATTAGGTGACCTTTGGTATACATAATAATTAATGGGTGCTCTTTAATAACGTTTAACTTATTTTCTGACATACATATTAGGTGACCTTTGGTATGCATAATAATTAATGTGTGCTCTTTAATAACGTTTAACATTTTTCTGACATACATATTAGGTGACCTTTGGTATGCATAATAATTAATGTGTGCTCTTTAATAACGTTTAACTTATTTTCTGACATACATATTAGGTGACCTTTGGTATGCATAATAATTAATGTGTGCTCTTTAATAACGTTTAACTTATTTTCTGACATACATATTAGGTGACCTTTGGTATACATAATAATTAATGGGTGCTCTTTAATAACGTTTAACTTATTTTCTGACATACATATTAGGTGACCTTTGGTATGCATAATAATTAATGTGTGCTCTTTAATAACGTTTAACTTATTTTCTGACATACATATTAGGTGACCTTTGGTATGCATAATAATTAATGTGTGCTCTTTAATAACGTTTAACTTATTTTCTGACATACATATTAGGTGACCTTTGGTATGCACACTAATAATTAATGTGTGCTCTTTAATAACGTTTAACTTATTTTCTGACATACATATTGGGTGACCTTTGGTATGCATAATAATTAATGTGTGCTCTTTAATAACGTTTAACTTATTTTCTGACATACATATTAGGTGACCTTTGGTATGCATAATAATTAATGTGTGCTCTTTAATAACGTTTAACTTATTTTCTGACATACATATTAGGTGACCTTTGGTATGCATAATAATTAATGTGTAGCTCTTCAATAACGTTTAACTTATTTTCTGACATACATATTAGGTGAAATTTGGTATGCATAATAATTAATGTGTGCTCTTTAATAACGTTTAACTTATTTTCTGACATACATATTAGGTGACCTTTGGTATGCATAATAATTAATGTGTGCTCTTTAATAACGTTTAACTTATTTTCTGACATACATATTAGGTGACCTTTGGTATACATAATAATTAATGGGTGCTCTTTAATAACGTTTAACTTATTTTCTGACATACATATTAGGTGACCTTTGGTATGCATAATAATTAATGTGTGCTCTTTAATAACGTTTAACTTATTTTCTGACATACATATTAGGTGACCTTTGGTATGCATAATAATTAATGTGTGCTCTTTAATAACGTTTAACATATTTTCTGACATATTAGCTGACCTTTGGTATGCATAATAATTAATGTGTGCTCTTTAATAACGTTTAACACTTATTTTCTGACATACATATTAGGTGACCTTTGGTATGCATAATAATTAATGTGTGCTCTTTAATAGCGTTTAACATATTTTCTGACATACATAGTAGCTGACCTTTGGTATGCATAATAATTAATGTGTGCTCTTTAATAACGTTTAACTTATTTTCTGACATATATTAGGTGACCTTTGGTATGCATAATAATTAATGTGTGCTCTTTAATAACGTTTAACTTATTTTCTGACATACATATTAGGTGACCTTTGGTATGCATAATAATTAATGTGTGCTCTTTAATAACGTTTAACATATTTTCTGACATACATATTAGCTGACCTTTGGTATGCATAATAATTAATGTGTGCTCTTTAATAACGTTTAACTTATTTTCTGACATACATATTAGGTGACCTTTGGTATGCATAATAATTAATGTGTGCTCTTTAATAACGTTTAACATATTTTCTGACATACATATTAGGTGACCTTTGGTATGCATAATAATTAATGTGTGCTCTTTAATAACGTTTAACTTATTTTCTGACATACATATTAGGTGACCTTTGGTATGCATAATAATTAATGTGTGCTCTTTAATAACGTTTAACTTATTTTCTGACATACATATTAGGTGACCTTTGGTATGCATAATAATTAATGTGTGCTCTTTAATAACGTTTAACTTATTTTCTGACATACATATTAGGTGACCTTTGGTATGCATAATAATTAATGTGTGCTCTTTAATAACGTTTAACATATTTTCTGACATACATATTAGGTGACCTTTGGTATGCATAATAATTAATGTGTGCTCTTTAATAACGTTTAACTTATTTTCTGACATACATATTAGGTGACCTTTGGTATGCATAATAATTAATGTGTGCTCTTTAATAACGTTTAACTTATTTTCTGACATACATATTAGGTGACCTTTGGTATACATAATAATTAATGTGTGCTCTTTAATAACGTTTAACTTATTTTCTGACATACATATTAGGTGACCTTTGGTATACATAATAATTAATGGGTGCTCTTTAATAACGTTTAACATATTTTCTGACATACATATTAGGTGACCTTTGGTATGCATAATAATTAATGTGTGCTCTTTAATAACGTTTAACTTATTTTCTGACATACATATTAGGTGACCTTTGGTATGCATAATAATTAATGTGTGCTCTTTAATAACGTTTAACATATTTTCTGACATACATATTGGGTGACCTTTGGTATGCATAATAATTAATGTGTGCTCTTTAATAACGTTTAACTTATTTTCTGACATACATATTAGGTGACCTTTGGTATGCATAATAATTAATGTGTGCTCTTTAATAACGTTTAACTTATTTTCTGACATACATATTAGGTGACCTTTGGTATACATAATAATTAATGTGTGCTCTTTAATAACGTTTAACTTATTTTCTGACATACATATTAGCTGACCTTTGGTATACATAATAATTAATGGGTGCTCTTTAATAACGTTTAACATATTTTCTGACATACATATTAGGTGACCTTTGGTATGCATAATAATTAATGTGTGCTCTTTAATAACGTTTAACATATTTTCTGACATACATATTAGGTGACCTTTGGTATGCATAATAATTAATGTGTGCTCTTTAATAACGTTTAACATATTTTCTGACATACATATTAGGTGACCTTTGGTATGCATAATAATTAATGTGTGCTCTTTAATAACGTTTAACATATTTTCTGACATACATATTAGGTGACCTTTGGTATGCATAATAATTAATGTGTGCTCTTTAATAACGTTTAACTTATTTTCTGACATACATATTAGGTGACCTTTGGTATGCATAATAATTAATGTGTGCTCTTTAATAACGTTTAACATATTTTCTGACATACATATTAGGTGACCTTTGGTATGCATAATAATTAATGTGTGCTCTTTAATAACGTTTAACTTATTTTCTGACATACATATTAGGTGACCTTTGGTATGCATAATAATTAATGTGTGCTCTTTAATAACGTTTAACATATTTTCTGACATACATATTAGGTGACCTTTGGTATGCATAATAATTAATGTGTGCTCTTTAATAACGTTTAACATATTTTCTGACATACATATTAGGTGACCTTTGGTATGCATAATAATTAATGTGTGCTCTTTAATAACGTTTAACTTATTTTCTGACATACATATTAGGTGACCTTTGGTATGCATAATAATTAATGTGTGCTCTTTAATAACGTTTAACATATTTTCTGACATACATATTAGGTGACCTTTGGTATGCATAATAATTAATGTGTGCTCTTTAATAACGTTTAACTTATTTTCTGACATACATATTAGGTGACCTTTAGTATGCATAATAATTAATGTGTGCTCTTTAATAACGTTTAACTTATTTTCTGACATACATATTAGGTGACCTTTGGTATGCATAATAATTAATGTGTGCTCTTTAATAACGTTTAACTTATTTTCTGACATACATATTAGGTGACCTTTAGTATACATAATAATTAATGTGTGCTCTTTAATAACGTTTAACTTATTTTCTGACATACATATTAGGTGACCTTTGGTATACATAATAATTAATGTGTGCTCTTTAATAACGTTTAACTTATTTTCTGACATACATATTAGGTGACCTTTGGTATACATAATAATTAATGTGTGCTCTTTAATAACGTTTAACTTATTTTCTGACATACATATTAGGTGACCTTTGGTATGCATAATAATTAATGTGTGCTCTTTAATAACGTTTAACTTATTTTCTGACATACATATTAGGTAGCCTTTGGTATACATAATAATTAATGTGCTCTTTAATAACGTTTAACTTATTTTCTGACATACATATTGGGTGACCTTTGGTATGCATAATAATTAATGTGTGCTCTTTAATAACGTTTAACTTATTTTCTGACATACATATTAGGTGACCTTTGGTATGCATAATAATTAATGTGTGCTCTTTAATAACGTTTAACTTATTTTCTGACATACATATTAGGTGACCTTTGGTATGCATAATAATTAATGTGTGCTCTTTAATAACGTTTAACATTTTCCTGACGTACATATTAGGTGACCTTTGGTATACATAATAATTAATGTGTGCTCTTTAATAACGTTTAACTTGTTTTCTGACATACATATTAGGTGACCTTTGAGTATACATAATAATTAATGAGTGCTCTTTAATAACGTTTAACTTATTTTCTGACATACATATTAGGTGACCTTTGGTATGCATAATAATTAATGTGTGCTCTTTAATAACGTTTAACATATTTTCTGACATACATATTAGGTGACCTTTGGTATGCATAATAATTAATGTGTGCTCTTTAATAACGTTTAACATATTTTCTGACATACATATTAGGTGACCTTTGGTATACATAATAATTAATGTGTGCTCTTTAATAACGTTTAACATATTTTCTGACATACATATTAGGTGACCTTTGGTATACATAATAATTAATGTGTGCTCTTTAATAACGTTTAACATATTTTCTGACATACATATTAGGTGACCTTTGGTATGCATAATAATTAATGTGTGCTCTTTAATAACGTTTAACATATTTTCTGACATACATATTAGGTGACCTTTGGTATACATAATAATTAATGTGTGCTCTTTAATAACGTTTAACATATTTTCTGACATACATATTAGGTGACCTTTGGTATACATAATAATTAATGTGTGCTCTTTAATAACGTTTAACATATTTTCTGACATACATATTAGGTGACCTTTGGTATGCATAATAATTAATGTGTGCTCTTTAATAACGTTTAACTTATTTTCTGACATACATATTAGGTGACCTTTGGTATACATAATAATTAATGTGTGCTCTTTAATAACGTTTAACTTATTTTCTGACATACATATTAGGTGACCTTTGGTATGCATAATAATTAATGTGTGCTCTTTAATAACGTTTAACATATTTTCTGACATACATATTAGGTGACCTTTGGTATACATAATAATTAATGTGTGCTCTTTAATAACGTTAACTTATTTTCTGACATACATATTAGGTGACCTTTGGTATACATAATAATTAATGTGTGCTCTTTAATAACGTTTAACATATTTTCTGACATACATATTGGGTGACCTTTGGTATGCATAATAATTAATGTGTGCTCTTTAATAACGTTTAACATATTTTCTGACATACATATTAGGTGACCTTTGGTATACATAATAATTAATGTGTGCTCTTTAATAACGTTTAACATATTTTCTGACATACATATTAGGTGACCTTTGGTATACATAATAATTAATGTGTGCTCTTTAATAACGTTTAACATATTTTCTGACATACCTATTAGGTGACCTTTGGTATGCATAATAATTAATGTGTGCTCTTTAATAACGTTTAACTTATTTTCTGACATACATATTAGATGACCTTTGGTATACATAATAATTAATGTGTGCTCTTTAATAACGTTTAACTTATTTTCTGACATACATATCAGGTGACCTTTGGTATGCATAATAATTAATGTGTGCTCTTTAATAACGTTTAACTTATTTTCTGACATACATATTAGGTGAACTTTGGTATGCATAATAATTAATGTGTGCTCTTTAATAACGTTTAACTTATTTTCTGACATACATATTGAGTGACCTTTGGTATACATAATAATTAATGTGTGCTCTTTAATAACGTTTAACTTATTTTCTGACATACATATTAGGTGACCTTTGGTATGCATAATAATTAATGTGTGCTCTTTAATAACGTTTAACTTATTTTCTGACATACATATTAGGTGACCTTTGGTATACATAATAATTAATGTGTGCTCTTTAATAACGTTTAACTTATTTTCTGACATACATATTAGGTGAACTTTGGTATGCATAATAATTAATGTGTGCTCTTTAATAACGTTTAACTTATTTTCTGACATACATATTAGGTGACCTTTGGTATACATAATAATTAATGTGTGCTCTTTAATAACGTTTAACTTATTTTCTGACATACATATTAGGTGACA
>JBBBDQ010012538.1:0-10004 GCA_037127315.1 Ascarosepion bandense
AACAACACCCTCCTCACTACGGCGTCGGTGAGGCACGGAGGGGACCATGCTTACCGCCAGCCACACCAACAACCCCCTGCACCAGAAGCACCTGAAGCACCCGGATTACCTGGACTACCGAGACTACCGGCACCACCGGCGGCACCAGTATCTCCAGTTCCCTCCACGTCGGCGGAAGTTGTGCAGCAGAACCAGCAGCAGCGGTACCCACCAACATGGCATGGAAGGAGGGCACCATCCAGAAAGCACTTCAAGGGCGCTGCGTGTACTACGAATCCTCTGCCGACAGCACGCAGAGCACGTGAATGGAGCGGAAATCCTCCCGACACCGAAACGCTGAGCGAGATCGAGCTCAGGATCTCTCCCTGCTGACCAAGGACTCCGAAAAGCCACAACCTATCGGAGTCAGCAGGGACGCCGTAGAGGAGGCTATCAAAGCCCTCAAAATCAACGGCAAGATGGTGGCTAGCGGCAGCTACGCCACGTGGGACGTCCTGCTCAGCACTGCCGACGAGGCCAGAAAATCAAGCCGGCACCACCATGCAGACCAAGACCCTGCTACTGAAACTGAGCATGGGCACGCGCAGAACCAAGATCACCCTGCACGGAGTACCCATGGACATCTCACGACCATGTCGGGGTCTTTTTTTTCACTCAGTACGGCAGGGTCGAGGAAGTAAAGGCGCCTACCTCGAAGCAGGGCTTTTTGACCGGCGACTTCATCCTGCAGGCGACGGTCGCTCGCGAAAAGTTGGCCAAAATCCCCAACATCATCAACTGCAGGGGGAGAAGGATCTACGTCGTCAGGAGGCAGGAAGCCCTCTGGCTGGGTCTGCGGAGACCCAACCACGTGGCCAGGAGTGCCCCACTAAGAATCCGCACCCAAGACCCAACCTCCGCAGACGACTGCCGCCGCCGCCGCTACTATTAGTGTTAAGAAAAGCGGAAAACCGGCACAACCAAAAAACGGGCTCGGCGGAGCAAAAGGAGGGAGAATGGAAGACGGTTACAAGAGAGAACCAAACTTCCAAGAGCCAACCGTCGGCGGGAAAAGCAACCCGCCAAAGCAGCAGCAGTGCCAGCGTCCCTCCTGCGCCCTCTCTCAAGCCAAAGGAGTCGGCAACTCCTCCCAGGAAGAAGGCGACGACACCTTCGCCAACTACAGGACGCCCTGCAGGCGAAAACCAAAAACCCCGACGGAGGAGCGATGGAGGTCGGCTCAGCGGCACAACCAAGAGCTTCTTCCTTAAAAAGAAACAGAGAGGGGAGGAAGAACAGCAGCAGCAACACAGCATCAAGATGCAGCGGAGGAGCAGAAGCAGCGACAGGAAGACGTGTATGCAGCCGTCTCGCTACCCGGGTCTCCGGAGAGACCAAAAGACACTTATGCCAAAAGGCAAGCAGCCTCCCGTCTTCCCCCCTCAAAAATCAGCAAACATTCTTTTCCCAGTCCCCGGTCTTCAAGCTCGACCCCACTTACACCAAGGAAACCTCTCCCCCACCCCACCCCCTTCTCCCCACAACGTCCCAGCCTAGAAAGAAAAAGACTTCCTGAGTGGGCGAAGCCCTAATGAAAATAGACTCAAAAGGACGTTGCTAGGGAGGAGGCACAAAGGCGTGCACTTTTGAAGCCACTCTCAAGCTTCAAAGAGGTCAACGGCAAGTCGTCCGAAGACCCGTTCAACTTCCCTGACGCCCCGGGGTAATTACCTCATCAGGACTACAGGGGCAATCTAAAAAGTGTGGGACTGCCGTGAGGCTGCCGAAAAACTATATCCCAACATCGTCATGATGAGGAGTGGTACTCCCGAACTACGCAAAATGGCGAAAATTCGTGCGGTGCCGACTCCCAGTTTTACTCCACCCCTCGTTATATAGTAGTAACCACACACCCAACGGACGTTGGCGGCATTGTCTGCGACGGACGGGTTACGTCCGATGTAGGAACTGGTTCCCTTTGGACAGTCCGTCGGGGTCCTTTCCCTCATCGATTTTTACCCGGTATGTGCTCGTGTTTAAGTGTTTTCTCTTTTCAGATCTACTAGATGTCTATCAAGATAGCCAGCTTGAATGCGAGGCTTGAGGGATCGGGGGGCAGCGGTTCGCCTGCTTCAGACCTCCTGTCCTTCGGCGTGGATGGCCGCGATCCAAGAGACCCACTTTGTTTGCGAAGTCGACTCGTGTGTGCTGTCCAACGACTTTGTCGTTCATTCAGCATACGTGAGCTGGCATGCCAGAGGAGTTTTCCTTGCTGGTCAAGCGTACCCTGGACGCGAGGATCGACCTTGTCTACGTCGGTGTTGAGGGCCGGCTCATCGTGGCCGATATTGCAGTGAAAAGCAAGACGTTCCGGCTGATTGCGGTTTACGCGCCCAACGTTCAAGGTGACAGTCTTCTTCTTCGGCTGTTGGAGCCCCGCGTGGTGAATCCAACACGGCTAATCTTAGTTGGGGACTGAATGCTATCCCAATCCCCCAAATGGGATAGAGGGAGGGGCGCCATGGTGGAGTGGTGATCGCAGCCTGGTCGATCTGATCGGCGAATTTGGTCTCGTCGATAGATACCGGGTCGATCATCCGGATGGGAGCATGGACGTGGACGCATAGTTGGCCTTCTACCCGGGTATCAGCGTACCTGGATAGATAGTGAGAAGCCGACATAGACTCTTTAGAATGTCCAATGTTCCACTGGCTAGGCTACTCGGACCACAAACTCGTTTGTGCCCGGGTGGCGTTAGAATTTAGGCCTAGAATGGCTGGTTACCGGAAGTTCTCGAATCAGTCCTTACTGGACATGGCGGACTTCGTGACCAGCTGACTAGAGTAGTTCAGCGGGCGTTAATTGGGCGAGTCATTGGGAGTAAGTGGTGGGCTAGTTTTATGATAGCATTAGGTCTTTTCGCCACCCTAATACAGCCAACGGCTCAACCCAGATAAGGCTGCGAAGGCAAACACTAGAGCTAATTTCGCTCAAGCGGAGGCTGGTGGGGATCCCCTAGAGATAGCCTTAGTTAGGAGGCCCCGCAGCGCCCGACTAACGAGCGCTACATGGGTCAGGTAATTAGGGCTAAGTTGGGCACAAGATGTCTTCCGAAGTCAGAACATGGGCGCGGAACTGCGCAAGGAAGAAACCCCAGCCGTGCCGGCGACCGGTACATTCGAGAGGTGCGCGACCCGGAGGACATCTCCTCAAGGTCCATTGACGACATGTGCGAGGGCTTTCCGGCAGCATTTCGAACACCGCTTTCATCAAGGAACCTGGTCTCCATGACGAGGAGTTTCCGTAGCCATTTGGCCAATTTCCCCGGCTTTTGCCGGCTGAAGCGGCTAGCTGCGAAGGGGAGATTACGGAGGACGAAATCTACGTGGCCTTGAAGAAGGTCGGTGAGGCAAGTCGCCAGGTTTGGATGGTTTGCCCCATGAATTGTACTTGAGGATGTCGCACCTTTTTGTCCCGATCTGGCTGTCGTGTTCAACCACTGGTTTCGGCAGGGGTCCATCCCCGGTCGGATCACCAGGGGCGTGATCACGCTGTTGAGAAAGGGCAGAAGGTTGAGGAATTAGACGATTACAGGCCCATAACTCTGCTAAACACAGAGTTAAAGATTTCGGCTAAGATCCCGACGAATCGCTTGCAGCTAGTTGCCGAGTCTCTGTTGGAACCGGATCAGACTCGTTCTGTGGAAGGGGAGAACAATTCAGAGCAACCTGCACTTGATCTTTGCACGATCGTAGAGGTGTAGAAGACGACGATGAGGCCGCGCCGATCAATTTGGATCAGTCCAAGGCATTTGATAGGATTGACCATGGCTACCTTGGCTGCTGTCCTGCAAGCCGCCGGATTCAAACCCGACTTCAGCCGCTGGATTAGCCTCCTGTATCGCTCCTCCAGGCTGTGGTGCAGGAACGGGAAGCTGTCGGGCGCTTTCGCGCTGTCTAGGTCGGTCCGACAGGGTTGTCCACTGTCGTCTCTCCTTTACGTCCTGGCGTTGGAGCCGCCACTTCGCCGGCTAAGGACGAGACGCACAGTCCGGTCCTACGTGGAATCGCCGTCCCTGGTGGAGCTCGGGCCAGGGTTTCCGCGCATGCCGATGACGTAACGACCTTGTGTCCTCCCGCAGGGACATAGAGGCGGTACAACAGGCGCTTGCATGGTACGAGAAGGTGACAGGGCCAGAATTAACTGCGACAAGTCATCCGGCTTGCGGTTAGGTGCCTGGAAGGGTGTTTCCTCCGGGGCCTCTTCGGCTGACGGACGGGCCGGTCAAGCTCCTCGGAGTTTCAGCCCGAATCCGGACTTACAGCTGGAGAAAAACTGGCCAGAAGTACTGGCAAAGGTCGGCGCGTCGGTCAAGATTTTCCGCGTCGACGGGGTCTTCCGTGAAGGGCTTGGCGGAGGTGTAACACAATTTCTTCCCATGATCCTTTAACACTGTCAGTACTTCCCTTGCGATGATCATGAGAAGGTGTCAGAGCGTTTGCTATTCTCCTGCCTGTGGAGAGGACGCAAACACATGGTCAGCAAAGGAGCCTGTTACTCGTCCGTGTCAAGGGGGTCTGGGAATGCCACACTTGAGGAGCCATGCCTGCCTCGAGGTTGGCATTTCTCAGGCGCGCGTTGGAGGAAGATCGTCGCTCGCGGGGGTAGTGAGGGATATGTTCCTTGCTCGCTTACCATCACCCCGACCCTTTGGCTGACCGTCAGGCCTTGGGTGCGACCGAAATCCCTGCTCAAATGTCTGCGGCCTACAGGCCATTCCACGGTCCAGTGACCTTTCACAGCCTAGGAAAATCTTCATCGGGGATTAGTGGAGGGTGCCGTGAAGGATAAGCTGTGCAGCAAGCTCGCGCATGTCGAGAGTGGAGTACTGCCTCATTGGTCTTGGGCGCCGGGTGCGGATTGGCTCAGCAACTCTGAGTTCTCTCCACCCGGCGATTGGCTCGGAATGGCTTGTCGCTCAATGGACAGGCGTTTCGCAATGGGCCTGGCGGATTTGCCAGATTGTGAACGTTGCAACCTTGGAATCAAGGAGACGTCTGCGCACGCCTTCTTCCATTGCTCATGCTGTTCGCCCGTTGTGGGAGCATGTCGGCGAGTTGACTGCCTGCACGCGCCGCGAGAGCCTGTGCTCATTGATCGCGCATACGCTGTGGACAATGTCGCCCTCGTACCTGGAGTGAAACGGATGGCAAGCTTGTCGCTACTGGCCACGGCCAGAATGGTGATTTGGATGACGCGTCTGGAGGAAGTCTTGCGGGAGTGCTTGTCTTTCGATCAGGATCTAATCCGATATTTTGAGCACCAGCTCAAAATGAAGATTAGAACTGAACGGAAACGACTGCACCTGACACAGTCTTCGGTGAAAGGTGGATAAATGTAGCGAGCCTGGTTCGCGTGACCGAAGGCCCGATTTTCTCTTCTAGACTAGCGCATCGGGGTGGATTCCGTTGGAACCCCTCCTGTGGTTTAGGTAAGATGTTCTTTGTGTACCTAGTTAATGTGAGTGAATGTATTTGTCCCAGCCTGTTCCCGGCTCCATTGCTTTTGTTATGATCCAGTTCGAGATTCCCACTGACCATTGTTATTTTGTCCCGTTTTATTCTCGGCTGGGTCACTTTATATATTCTCCAGTCCAATTTATTTTGTACCCAGCTTCTCCATTCCCCTTAGAAAGAGAGCGCTTGATTTTGTCTCTACAGGCAGAATACAGGCCTTTAATTACGAGGGTGTGCTTGGGTCTTATTAACATGATGTATATGCATTTATTTGAATTGTTTTATGTTTTGGGAACTTTTGTTTTCTTCATACTCCTGCTCATCATGACATTCCATTTCATGTAAAATATTTTAAAGTTATTTTTGCAAACTATTGTAAATATTCACAAATTTTTACATACACATTTGGGGTGTTTTGTAGGTCCTCGGTATGTTATTTTTGCGACATTTTTGGTGCATGATAAGTAAGAGTGGTGATGGACAAATTCTTATGGTGAATGAGAACCATTGTAACGCATGTATGGGTCGTGATTCTGATTAGCTAGGTATAGGATAGAGTACCAGTTGACCAACCTGAGTTTTTCTTCCCCTCCCAATTTTCGTCTTGAGCCACAATTTTGTATTTCTTTGCCAAATAAATAAAAACCAGCCACTTCCCACCTGCGATTTTGTGTTGTATTGTGTTGTTCTGTAATAAGAAGCTCAAAGCGTAGCATTTGTTCCGCAGTGATATTTGCCATTGCTTTGTGTCTTGGGCAACTGTTTTCCAGCCCGAGTTTATTGCTCGGGCCAGCGTAAAAAGTAGTTCTTCGAACGCGAACACCGGGAAGCAGTTGTCTGGTGTAAGGCCACTTAGAGTGCATGGCCTCCGATGGGCCGGATAACAACACCCTTCTCACCATGGCGTCGGTGGGAGGCACGGAGGGGACCACGCCACGTCAGCCACACCAACACCCCCCGCACCAGAAGCACCTGAAGCACCCGGATTACCTGGACTACTGGAGACCACCGGCACTACCGGCGGCACCAGCGGGCTCCAGTTCCCCTCCACGTCGGCGGAAGTTGTGCAGCAGAAACCAGCAGCAGCGGCACCACCAATACGGCATGGAAGGAGGGCACCATCCAGAAAGCACCAAGGGCGCTGCGTACCACGAATCCCTCAAGGACAAGCACGCAGAGTACGAATGGAGCGGAAATCTTCCCGATACCCGAAACGCTGAGCAGGATCGAGCCAGGATCCTCTCCGTTGACCAAGGACTCCAAAAGCCGCAAACTCATCGGAGTCAGCAGGACGCCATAGAGGAGGCCATCAAAGCCCCTCAAAATCAACGGCAAGATGGTGGCTAGGCGCAGCTACGCCACGTGGGACGTCCTGCTCAGCACCGACGAGGCCAGAAAGTCCGGCCGGCACCACTACGTAGACCAAGACCCTGCTACTGGAAACCGAGCATACGGGCACGCGCAGAACCAAGATCACCCTGCACGGAGTGCCCGCGGACATCTCACCAGACCATGTCGGGGTTTTCTTCACCTAGCACGGCAGGAACGAGGGTGTGTGCTTCTATGCTCCTCAAGCAGGCTTCCTGACCGGCGATTTCATCCTGCAGCGACGATCGCCGCCGCGATAATAGCCAAACCCGCTACCATCAACAACTGCGGGGAGGCAGATCGACCACGTGGAGGGCAGGTGCCCCTGCTGGGTCTGCGAGATCAGCCACGTGCCGCCAGAGCGCCTCACCCTGGTATCCGGCACCCCAAAGACCAACCTCGCACGACCGTCGCCGCCACATCAGGCAGAAAGCTGAAACTGGCACGCCTGGGAAACGGCCCGGCGGGCCAAAGAGGGCCAAGGAGAACAGCAAGAGGAACCAACCCAAGAGCCATCCGTCGGCGAAAGCAACCCGCCAGCAGCAGCCAGCGTCCGCTCTGCGTCACCTTCTACGCCAAGGAAAGCCTCTGCGTCCTTCCAGGAAGAGCGACGACAACCTTCACCCAGCGTGGACGCCCAGGAGGAAAGCACCAAAACCTGTTTGAGAGCGGATGGTGTCGGCTCAGCGGCACAACCAAGAGCCTCTTCCCTAAAAAGAAACAGAGGAGGAAGAACAGCAGCAGCAACACAGCATCAAGATGCAGCGGAGGAGCAGAAGCAGCGACAGGAAGACGCACATGCAGCCGTCTCGCGGCTACTCTCCGGTCTCCGGAGAGACCAAAAGACACTTATGCCAAAAGGCAAGCAGCTCTCGTCTTCTCAAAAAAATCAGCAAACACCCTCCTTTCCCAGTCCCCGGTCTTCGTTGACCCCACTTACACCAAGGAAAACTCTCTCCCCCACCCCACTCCCTTCTCCTACAACGTCCCAGCCCAGAAAGAAAAGATTCTCCCGAGGGGCGAAGCCCTAATGAAAATAGACCTGAAGGCGATGTTGTTAGAGGAGTGTACAAAGGCGTGCACTTTTGAAGCGATTCTCAAGCTCAAAAGGTCAACGGCAAGTCGTCCGAAGACCTGTTCAACTTCCCCTGACGCCCCGGGGGTAATTACCCTCATCAGGACTACAGGGGGCAATCTAAAAGTGTGGGATCACGTGAGGCTGCCGAAAAACTATATCCCAACATCGTCATGATGAGGAGTGTGGTACTCCCTGAACTACGCAAAATGGCGAAAATTGTGCAGGCCGACTCCCAGTTTTACTCCACCCCTCGTTATATAGGGTAGTAACCGGGCTACCCAACGGACGTTGGCGGCATTGTCCATGACGGACGGGTTACGTCCGATGTAGGAACTGTCTCTCGGAGCAACTGCTCGGGTCCTTCTCAATGATTTTTACCCTGGTATGCGCTCGTGTTTAAGTGTTTTCTCTTTTCAGATCTACTAGATGTCTATCAAGATAGCCAGCTTGAATGCGAGGGGCTTGAGGATCGGGGTAAGGCGGCTCTTTGCCCGTTTCTCTGTGACCTCCTGTCCTTCGGCGTGGATGTGGCCGCGATCCAAGAGACCCACTTTGTTTGCGAAGTCGACTCGTGTGGTAAGGTCTCAACGACTTTGTCGTCTATTCAGCATACGGGAGCCGGCATGCCAGAGGAGTTTCTTTGCTGGTCAAGCGTACCCTGGACGCGAGGATCGACCTTGTCCATGTCGGTGCCGAGGGCCGGCTCATCGTGGCCGATATTGCAGTGAAAAGCAAGACGTTCCGGCTGATTGCGGTTTACGCCCAACGTTCAAGGTGAGCGAGTCTCTTTCTTTTCGGCTGTTGGAGCCCTTCATGGTGAATCCAACACGGCTAACTTAGTTGGGGACTGGAATGCCATCCTAACCCCCAAATGGGATAGAGGGAGTGGGCGCTAGCGGGTGGAGTGGTGATCGCAGCCTGGTCGATCTGATCGGCGAATTTGGTCTCGTCGATAGATACCGGGTCGATCATCCGGATGGGAGCATGTGGACGTGGACGCATAGTTGGCCTTCCTACCCGGGTATCAGCGTACCTGGATAGGATGTTAGTGAGAGAAGCCGACATAGACTTCTTAGAATGTCCAACGTTCCACTGGCTAGGCTACTCGGACCACAAACTCGTTTGTGCCCGGGTGGCGTTAGAATTTAGGCCTAGAAATGCATGGTTACTGGAAGTTCAATCAGTCCTTACTGGACAGGCGGGACTTTCGTGACCAGCTGACTAGAGTAGTTCAGCGGGCGTTAATTGGGCGAGTCATTGGGGAGGCGGTGGGCTAGCCTTAAGGATAGTATTAGGTCTTTCGCCACCCAATACAGCCAACGGCTCAACCCAGATAAGGCTGCGAAGGCAAAGACACTTAGAGCTAATTTCGCCCGGGCGGAGGCTGGTGGGGATCCCCTAGAGATAGCTCTTGCCAGGGAGGCTCTGCAGCGCCCGACTAACGAGCGCTACATGGTCAGGTAATTAGGGCTAAGTTAAGCAAGATGTCTTCCGAAGCTGTGGAACATGGGCGCGGAACTGCGCAAGGAAGAAATTCTGCCGTGCCGGCGACCGGTACATTCGAGAGGTGCGCGACCCGGAGGCATCTCCTAAGGTCCACCGACGACATGCGAGGCTTTCCGGCAGCATTTCGAACACCGCTTCACCAAGCGAACCCGGTCTCCGCGACGAGGAGTTTCCTTTCGCAGCTATTTGGCCGGACTTTCCCCGGCTTTTGCCGGTCAGTTGCTGGTTGCGAAGGGGAGATTACGGAGGACGAAATCTACGTGGCCTTGAAGAAGGTCGGCAGAGGCAAGTCGCCAGGTTTGGATGGTTTGCCCTATGAATTGTACTTGAGGATGTCGCACCTTTTGTCCTGATCTTGGCTGTCGTGTTCAACCACTGGTTTCGGCAGGGGTCCATCCCCGGTCGGATCACCAAGGGCGTGATCACGCTGTTGAGAAAGGGCAAGAAGGTTGGGAGGGAATTAGACGATTACAGGCTCCATAACTCTGCTAAACACAGAGTTAAAGATTCTGGCCAAGATCCTGACGAATCGCTTGGCAGCGAAGTTGCCGAGTTCT
>JBBBDQ010012542.1:0-11812 GCA_037127315.1 Ascarosepion bandense
ATACAGGAATCCCTTGATTAATATGCATTTGATTGTTCCATTTTTGATTAGTGCACTAAAATTTTTATACCAAAATTTTTTTAGTGCATGCATAATAATTGATTAGTGAGGTAAAACATTTCAATTTAATGATAGTAATTGAAAATCGTTTTTTTTTTTTTTGAAAAGTATACAGGAATCCCTTGATTAATATGCATTTGATTGTTCCATTTTTGATTAGTGCACTAAAATTTTTATACCAAAATTTTTTTAGTGCATGCATAATAATTGATTAGTGAGGTAAAACATTTTTCAATTTAATGATAGTAATTGAAAATCGTTTTTTTTTTTTGAAAAGTATACAGGAATCCCTTGATTAATATGCATTTGATTGTTCCATTTTGATTAGTGCACTAAAATTTTTATACCAAAAATTTTTTTAGTGCATGCATAATAATTGATTAGTGAGGTAAAACATTTTTCAATTTAATGATAGTAATTGAAAATCGTTTTTTTTTTTTTGAAAAGTATACAGGAATCCCTTGATTAATATGCATTTGATTGTTCCATTTTGATTAGTGCACTAAAATTTTTATACCAAAATTTTTTTAGTGCATGCATAATAATTGATTAGTGAGGTAAAACATTTTTCAATTTAATGATAGTAATTGAAAATCGTTTTTTTTTTTTTTTTGAAAAGTATACAGGAATCCCATGATTAATATGCATTTTGATTGTTCCATTTTTGATTAGTGCACTAAAATTTTTATACCAAAATTTTTTAGTGCATGCATAATAATTGATTAGTGAGTAAAACATTTTTCAATTTAATGATAGTAATTGAAAATCGTTTTTTTTTTTGAAAAGTATACAGGAATCCCTTGATTAATATGCATTTGATTGTTCCATTTTTGATTAGTGCACTAAAATTTTTATACCAAAATTTTTTTAGTGCATACATAATAATTGATTAGTGAGGTAAAACATTTTTCAATTTAATGATAGTAATTGAAAATCGTTTTTTTTTTTTTTTGAAAAGTATACAGGAATCCCTTGATTAATATGCATTTGATTGTTCCATTTTTGATTAGTGCACTAAAATTTTTATACCAAAATTTTTTTAGTGCATGCATAATAATTGATTAGTGAGGTAAAACATTTTTCAATTTAATGATAGTAATTGAAAATCGTTTGAAAAGTATACGGGAATCCCTTGATTAATATGCATTTGATTGTTCCATTTTTGATTAGTGCACTAAAATTTTTATACCAAAATTTTTTAGTGCATGCATAATAATTGATTGGTGAGGTAAAACATTTTTTCAATTTAATGATAGTAATTGAAAATCGTTTTTTTTTTTTTTTTGAAAAGTATACAGGAATCCCTTGATTAATATGCATTTGATTGTTCCATTTTTGATTAGTGCACTAAAATTTTTTATACCAAAATTTTTAGTGCATGCATAATAATTGATTAGTGAGGTAAAACATTTTTCAATTTATTGATAGTAATTGAAAATCGTTTTTTTTTTTTTTTTTTGAAAAGTATACAGGAATCCCTTGATTAATATGCATTTGATTGTTCCATTTTGATTAGTGCACTAAAATTTTTATACCAAAATTTTTTTGAGTACGCTTGCATAGTAATTGATTAGTGAGGTAAAACATTTTTCAATTTAATGATAGTAAATTGAAAATCGTTTTTTTTTTGAAAAGTATACAGGAATCCCTTGATTAATATGCATTTGATTGTTCCATTTTTGATTAGTGCACTAAAATTTTTATACCAAAAATTTTTTTTAGTGCATGCATAATAATTGATTAGTGAGGTAAAACATTTTTCAATTTAATGATAGTAATTGAAAATCGTTTTTTTTTTTGAAAAGTGTATACGGAATCCCTTGATTAATATGCATTTGATTGTTCCATTTTTGATTAGTGCACTAAAATTTTTATACCAAAATTTTTTTAGTGCATGCATAATAATTGATTAGTGAGGTAAAACATTTTTCAATTTAATGATAGTAAATTGAAAATCGTTTTTTTTTTTTTTTGAAAAGTATCTGGGAATCCCTTGATTAATATGCATTTGATTGTTCCATTTTTGATTAATTTTAAAATTTTTTACACCAAAATTTTTTTAATTTTTATCTTCATAATAATTGATTAGTGAGGTAAAACATTTTCAGATTTGTAGTGATAATTGAAAATCGTTTTTTTTTTTTTTGAAAAGTATACAGGAATCCCTTGATTAATGCATTTGATTGTTCCATTTTTGATTGGTACACTAAAATTTTTATACCAAAATTTTTTTGATGCATGCATAATAATTGATTAGTGAGGTAAAACATTTTTTCAATTTAATGATAGTAAATTGAAAATCGTTTTTTTTTTTGAAAAGTATACAGGAATCCTTGATTAATATGCATTTGATTGTTCCATTTTTGATTGGTGCACTAAAATTTTTATACCAAAATTTTTTTAGTGCATGCATAATAATTGATTAGTGAGGTAAAACATTTTTCAATTTAATGATAGTAAATTGAAAATCGTTTTTTTTTTTTTTGAAAAGTATACAGGAATCCCTTGATTAATATGCATTTGATTGTTCCATTTTTGATTAGTGCACTAAATTTTATGCAAAATTTTTAGTGCATGCATAATAATTGATTAGTGAGGTAAAACATTTTTCAATTTAATGATAGTAAATTGAAAATCGTTTTTTTTTTTTTTTTTTGAAAAGTATACAGGAATCCCTTGATTAATATGCATTTGATTGTTCCATTTTTGATTAGTGCACTAAAATTTTTATACCAAAATTTTTTTAGTGCATGCATAATAATTGATTAGTGAGGTAAAACATTTTTCAGATTTGTATTAGTAATTGAAAATCGTTTTTTTTTTTTTTTTTTTTTGAAAAGTATACAGGAATCCCTTGATTAATATGCATTTGATTGTTCCATTTTTGATTAGTGCACTAAAATTTTTATACCAAAATTTTTTAGTGCATGCATAATAATTGATTAGTGAGGTAAAACATTTTTCAATTTAATGATAGTAATTGAAAATCGTTTTTTTTTTTTTTTTTTTGAAAAGTATACGAGATCCCTTGATTAATATGCATTTGATTGTTCCATTTTTTGATTAGTGCACTAAAATTTTTATACCAAAAAATTTTTAGTGCATGCATAATAATTGATTGAGCTAGTGAGGTAAAACATTTTCAATTTTAATGATAGTAATTGAAAATCGTTTTTTTTTTTTGAGAAAAGTATACAGGAATCCCTTGATTAATATGCATTTGATTGTTCCATTTTGATTAGTGCACTAAAATTTTTATACCAAAATTTTTTAGTGCATGCATAATAATTGATTAGTGAGGTAAAACATTTTTCAATTTAATGATAGTAAATTGAAAATCGTTTTTTTTTTTTTTTTTTTAAAAATTATGCAGATCCCTTGATTAATATGCATTTGATTGTTCCATTTTTGATTGGTGCACTAAAATTTTTATACCAAAATTTTTTTAGTGCATGCATAATAATTGATTAAGTGAGGTAAAACATTTTTCAATTTAATGATAAATGATGAAAATCGTTTTTTTTTTTTGAAAAGTATACACAGGAATCCCTTGATTAATATGCATTTGATTGTTCCATTTTGATTAGTGCACTAAAATTTTTATACCAAAATTTTTTTAGTGCATGCTGCATAATAATTGATTAGTGAGGTAAAACATTTTTCAATTTAATGATAGTAATTGAAAATCGTTTTTTTTTTTTTTTTTTTTTTGAAAAGTATACAGGAATCCCTTGATTAATATGCATTTGATTGTTCCATTTTTGATTAGTGCACTAAAATTTTTATACCAAGAATTTTTTTAGTGCATGCATAATAATTGATTAGTGAGGTAAAACATTTTCAATTTAATGATAGTAATTGAAAATCGTTTTTTTTTTTTTTTTGAAAAGTATACAGGAATCCCTTGATTAATATGCATTTGATTGTTCCATTTTTGATTAGTGCACTAAAATTTTTATACCAAAATTTTTTAGTGCATGCATAATAATTGATTAGTGAGGTAAAACATTTTCAATTTAATGATAGTAATTGAAAATCGTTTTTTTTTTTTGAAGAGTATACAGGAATCCCTTGATTAATATGCATTGATTGTTCCATTTTTGATTAGTGCACTAAAATTTTTATACCAAAATTTTTTGGTGCAGCCATAATAATTGATTAGTGAGGTAAAACATTTTTCAATTTAATGATAGTAATTGAAAATCTTTTTTTTTTTTTTTTGAAAAGTATGCAAGGATCCCTTGATTAATATGCATTTGATTGTTCCATTTTGATTAGTGCACTAAAATTTTTATACAAAATTTTTTTAGTGCATGCATAATAATTGATTAGTGAGGTAAAACATTTTTCAATTTAATGATAAGTAATTGAAAATCGTTTTTTTTTTTTTTTTGAAAAGTATACAGGAATCCCTTGATTAATATGCATTTGATTGTTCCATTTTGATTAGTGCACTAAAATTTTTATGCAAAATTTTTTAGTGCATGCATAATAATTGATTAGTGAGGTAAAACATTTTTCAATTTAATGATAGTAATTGAAAATCGTTTTTTTTTTTTGAAAAGTATACGAATCCCTTGATTAATATGCATTTGATTGTTCCATTTTGATTAGTGCACTAAAATTTTTATACCAAAATTTTTTTTAATTTTATGCATAAAAATAATTGATTAGTGAGGTAAAACATTTTCAATTTAATGATAGTAATTGAAAATCGTTTTTTTTTTTTTTTTTGAAAAGTATACAGGAATCCCTTGATTAATATGCATTTGATTGTTCCATTTTTAGTTAGGTGCACTAAAATTTTTATACCAAAATTTTTTTAGTGCATACATAATAATTGATAGTGAGGGTAAAACATTTTTTCAATTTAATGATAGTAATTGAAAATCGTTTGAAAAGTATACGGAATCCCTTGATTAATATGCATTTGATTGTTCCATTTTTGATTAGTGCACTAAAATTTTTATACCAAAATTTTTTAGTGCATGCATAATAATTGATTAATTGAGGTAAAACATTTTTCAATTTAATGATAGTAATTGAAAATCGTTTTTTTTTTTTTGAAAGTATACAGGAATCCCTTGAATAATATGCATTTGATTGTTCCATTTTTGATTAGTGCACTAAAATTTTTATACCAAAATTTTTTAGTGCATACATAATAATTGATTAGTGAGGTAAAACATTTTCAATTTAATGATAGTAATTGAAAATCGTTTTGAAAAGTATACAGGAATCCCTTGATTAATATGCATTTGATTGTTCCATTTTTGATTAGTGCACTAAAATTTTTATACCAAAATTTTTTTTGGTGTCATAATAATTGATTAGTGAGGTAAAACATTTTTCAATTTAATGATAGTAATTGAAAATCGTTTTTTTTTTTTTTTTGAAAAGTATACAGAGATCCCTTGATTAATATGCATTTGATTGTTCCATTTTTTGATTAGTGCACTAAAGATTACTTTTTATACCAAAATTTTTTAGTGCATGCATAATAATTGATTAGTGAGGTAAAACATTTTCAATTTAATGATAGTAAATTGAAAATCGTTTTTTTTTTTTTTTTGAAAAGTATACAGGAATCCCTTGATTAATATGCATTTGATTATTCCATTTTTTGATTAGTGCAAATTTTTATACAAAATTTTTTTAGTGCATGCATATCATTGATTAGTGAGGTAAAACATTTTTCAATTTAATGATAGTAAATTGAAAATCGTTTGAAAAGTATACAGGAATCCCTTGATTAATATGCATTTGATTGTTCCATTTTGATTAGTGCACTAAAATTTTTATACCAAAAATTTTTGAATTGCATGCATAATAATTGATTAATTGAGGTAAAACATTTTTTCAATTGTGATAGTAATTGAAAATCGTTTTTTGAAAAGTATACAGGAATCCCTTGATTAATATGCATTTTGATTGTTCCATTTTTGATTGTTCACTAATTTTTATATAGAAATTTTTTAGTGCATACATAATAATTGATTAGTGAGGTAAAACATTTTTTTAATTTAATGATAGTAATTGAAAATCGTTTTTTTTTTGAAAAGTATACAGGAATCCCTTGATTAATATACATTTTGATTGTTCCATTTTTGATTAGTGCACTAAAATTTTTATACCAAAATTTTTTTAGTGCATGCATAATAATTGATTAGTGGTAAAACATTTTTCAATTTAATGATAGTAATTGAAAATCGTTTTTTTTTTGAAAATTATACGGGAATCCCTTGATTAATATGCATTTGATTGTTCCATTTTGATTAGTGCACTAAAATTTTTATACCAAAAAATTTTTTTAATTCATACATAATAATTGATTAGTGAGGTAGTAGCTTTTTTCAATTTAATGATAGTATTGAAAATCGTTTTTTTTTTGAAAGTATACAGGAATCCTTGATTAATATGCATTTGATTGTTCCATTTTTGATTAGTGCACTAAAATTTTTATGCAAAATTTTTTTAGTGCATGCATAATAGTGATTAGTGAGGTAAAACATTTTTCAATTTTAATGATAGTAATTGAAAATCGATTTTTTTTTTTTTTTGAAAAGTAGCAGAGTCTATGATTAATATACATTTGATTGTTCCATTTTTGATTAGTGCACTAAAATTTTTATGCAAAATTTTTTGGTGCATGCATAATAATTGATTAGTGAGGTAAAACATTTTTCAATTTAATGATAGTAATTGAAAATCGTTTTTTTTTTTTTTTTGAAAAGTATACGAGATCCCTTGATTAATATACATTTGATTTGTTCCATTTTTGATTAGTGCACTAAAATTTTTATACCAAAATTTTTTTAGTGCATGCATAATAATTGATTAGTGAGGTAAAACATTTTTCAATTTAATGATAGTAATTGAAAATCGTTTTTTTTTTTTTTTTTTTTGAAAAGTATACAGGAGTCATGATTAATATGCATTTGATTATTTTGATTAGTGCACTAAAATTTTTATACCAAATTTTTTTAGTGCATGCATAATAATTGATTAGTGAGGTAAAACATTTTTCAATTTAATGATAGTAATTGAAAATCGTTTTTTTTTTTGAAAGTATACGGGAATCCCTTGATTAATATGCATTTGATTGTTCCATTTTTGATTAGTGCACTAAAATTTTTATACCAAAATTTTTTAGTGCATGCATAATAATTGATAGTGAGGTAAAACATTTTTCAATTTAATGATATTAATTGAAAATCGTTTTTTTTTTGAAAAGTATACAGGAATCCCTTGATTAATATGCATTTGATTGTTCCATTTTTGATTAGTGCACTAAAATTTTTATACCAAAAATTTTTTAGTGCATGCATAATAATTGATTAGTGAGGTAAAACATTTTTCAATTTAATGATAGTAATTGAAAATCGTTTTTTTTTTTGAAAAGTATACAGGAATCCCTTGATTAATATGCATTTGATTGTTCCATTTTTTGATTAGTGCACTAAAATTTTTATACCAAAATTTTTTAGTGCATGCATAATAATTGATTAGTGAAGGGTAAAACATTTTTCAATTTAATGATAGTAATTGAAAATCGTTTTTTTTTTTGAAAAGTATACAGGAATCCCTTGATTAATATGCATTTGATTGTTCCATTTTTGATTAGTGCACTAAAATTTTTATGCAAAATTTTTTTAGTGCATGCATAATAATTGATTAATTAGGGAGTAAAACATTTTCAATTTAATGATAGTAATTGAAAATCGTTTTTTTTTTTTGAAAAGTATACGGAATCCCTTGATTAATATGCATTTGATTGTTCCATTTTTGATTAGTGCACTAAAATTTTTATGCAAAATTTTTAGTGCATGCATAATAATTGATTAGTGAGGTAAAACATTTTTCAATTTAATGATAGTAATTGAAAATCGTTTTTTTTTTTTGAAAAGTATACAGGGAATCCCTTGATTAATATGCATTTGATTGTTCCATTTTTGATTAGTGCACTAAAATTTTTATACCAAAATTTTTTAGTGCATGCATAATAATTGATTAGTGAGGTAAAACATTTTTCAATTTAATGATAGTAATTGAAAATCGTTTTTTTTTTTTTTTGAAAAGTATACAGGAATCCCTTGATTAATATGCATTTGATTGTTCCATTTTTGATTAGTGCACTAAAATTTTTATACCAAAATTTTTTTAGTGCATGCATAATGGTGTTAGTGGTGGTAACAATTTAATGATAGTAATTGAAAATCGTTTTTTTTTTTTGAAAAGTATACAGGAATCCCTTGATTAATATGCATTTGATTGTTCCATTTTTGATTAGTGCACTAAAATTTTTATACCAAAATTTTTAGTGCATGCATAATAATTGATTAGTGAGGTAAAACATTTTTCAATTTAATGATAGTAATTGAAAATCGTTTTTTTTTTTTTTGAAAAGTATACAGGAATCCCTTGATTAATATGCATTTGATTGTTCCATTTTTGATTAGTGCACTAAAATTTTTATACCAAAATTTTTTTAGTGCATGCATAATAATTGATTAGTGAGGTAAAACATTTTTCAATTTAATGATAGTAATTGAAAATCGTTTTTTTTTTGAAAAGTATACAGGAATCCCTTGATTAATATGCATTTGATTGTTCCATTTTTGATTAGTGCACTAAAATTTTTATACCAAAATTTTTTTAGTGCATGCATAATAATTGATTAGTGAGGTAAAACATTTTTCAATTTAATGATAGTAATTGAAAATCGTTTTTTTTTTTTTGAAAAGTATACAGGAATCCTTGATTAATATGCATTTGATTGTTCCATTTTTGATTAGTGCACTAAAATTTTTATACCAAAATTTTTTAGTGCATGCATAATAATTGATTAGTGAGGTAAAACATTTTTCAATTTAATGATAGTAATTGAAAATCGTTTTTTTTTTTGAAAAGTATACAGGAATCCTTGATTAATATGCATTTGATTATTCCATTTTTGATTAGTGCACTAAAATTTTTATACCAAAATTTTTTTAGTGCATGCATAATAATTGATTAGTGAGGTAAAACATTTTTCAATTTAATGATAGTAATTGAAAATCGTTTTTTTTTTGAAAAGTATACAGGAATCCCTTGATTAATATGCATTTGATTGTTCCATTTTTGATTAGTGCACTAAAATTTTTATACCAAAATTTTTTTAGTGCATGCATAATAATTGATTAGTGAGGTAAAACATTTCAATTTAATGATAGTAATTGAAAATCGTTTTTTTTTTTTGAAAAGTATACAGGAATCCCTTGATTAATATGCATTTGATTGTTCCATTTTTTTTGATTAGTGCACTAAAATTTTTATACCAAAATTTTTTTAGTGCATGCATAATAATTGATTAGTGAGGTAAAACATTTTTCAATTTAATGATAGTAATTGAAAATCGTTTTTTTTTTTTTTTTTTGAAAAGTATACAGGAATCCCATGATTAATATGCATTTGATTGTTCCATTTTTGATTAGTGCACTAAAATTTTTATACCAAAATTTTTTAGTGCATAATAATTGATTAGTGAGGTAAAACATTTTTCAATTTAATGATAGTAATTGAAAATCGTTTTTTTTTTTTTTTTTTGAAAAGTATACAGGAATCCCTTGATTAATATGCATTTGATTGTTCCATTTTTGATTAGTGCACTAAAATTTTTATACCAAAAAAATTTTTTTAGTGCAATACATAATAATTGATTAGTGAGGTAAAACATTTTTCAATTTAATGATAGTAATTGAAAATCGTTTTTTTTTTTTGAAAAGTATACAGGAATCCCTTGATTAATATGCATTTGATTGTTCCATTTTGATTAGTGCACTAAAATTTTTATACCAAAATTTTTTAGTGCATATAATAATTGATTAGTGAGGTAAAACATTTTTCAATTTAATGATAGTAATTGAAAATCGTTTTTTTTTTTTTGAAAAGTATACAGGAATCCCTTGATTAATATGCATTTGATTGTTCCATTTTGATTAGTGCACTAAAATTTTTTATACCAAATTTTTTTAGTGCATGCATAATAATTGATTAGTGAGGTAAAACATTTTTCAATTTAATGATAGTAATTGAAAATCGTTTTTTTTTTTGAAAAGTATACAGAGATCCCTTGATTAATATGCATTTGATTGTTCCATTTTTGATTGGTGCACTAAAATTTTTATGCAAAATTTTTTTAGTGCATGCATAATAATTGATTAGTGAGGTAAAACATTTTTCGATGATAGTAATTGAAAATCGTTTTTTTTTTTTTGAAAAGTATACAGGAATCCCTTGATTAATATGCATTTGATTGTTCCATTTTTGTGCACTAAAATTTTATACCAAAATTTTTTAGTGCATACATAACGAGTGATTAGTGAGGTAAAACATTTTTCAATTTAATGATGATAATTGAAAATCGTTTTTTTTTTTGAAAAGTATACAGGAATCCTTGATTAATATGCATTTGATTGTTCCATTTTTGATTAGTGCACTAAAATTTTTATACCAAAATTTTTTAGTGCATGCATAATAATTGATTAGTGAGGTAAAACATTTTTTCAATTTAATGATAGTAATTGAAAATCGTTTTTTTTTTTTTTTTGAAAAGTATACAGGAATCCCTTGATTAATATGCATTTGATTGTTCCATTTTTGATTAGTGCACTAAAATTTTATACCAAAATTTTTTAGTGCATGCATAATAATTGATTAGTGAGGTAAAACATTTTTCAATTTAATGATAGTAATTGAAAATCGTTTTTTTTTTTTTTTTTTTTGAAAAGTATACAGGAATCCCTTGATTAATATGCATTTGATTGTTCCATTTTTTGATTAGTGCACTAAAATTTTTATACCAAATTTTTTTAGTGCATGCATAATAATTGATTAGTGAGGTAAAACATTTTTCAATTTAATGATAGTAATTGAAAATCGTTTTTTTTTTTTTTTTTTTGAAAAGTATACAGGAATCCCTTGATTAATATGCATTTGATTGTTCCATTTTTGATTAGTGCACTAAAATTTTTATACCAAAATTTTTAGTGCATATAATAAATTGATTAGTGAGGTAAAACATTTTTCAATTTAATGATAAGTATTCGAAAATCGTTTTTTTTTTTTTTTGAAAAGTATACAGGAATCCCTTGATTAATATGCATTTGATTGTTCCATTTTTGATTAGTGCACTAAAATTTTTATACCAAAATTTTTTGGTACTATGTATTGATTAGTGAGGTAAAACATTTTTCAATTTAATGATAGTAATTGAAAATCGTTTTTTTTTTTTTTTGAAAAGTATACAGGAATCCCTTGATTAATATGCATTTGATTGTTCCATTTTTGATTAGTGCACTAAAATTTTTATACCAAAATTTTTTAGTGCATGCATAATAATTGATTAGTGAGGTAAAACATTTTCAATTTAATGATAGTAATTGAAAATCGTTTTTTTTTTTTTTTTTGAAAAGTATACAGGAATCCCTTGATTAATATACATTTTGATTGTTCCATTTTTGATTAGTGCACTAAAATTTTTATACCAAAATTTTTTAGTGCATGCATAATAATTGATTAGTGAGGTAAAACATTTTCAATTTTAATGATAGTAATTGAAAATCGTTTTTTTTTTTTTTGAAAAGTATACAGGAATCCCTTGATTAATATGCATTTGATTGTTCCATTTTTGATTAGTGCACTAAAATTTTTATACCAAAATTTTTAGTGCATGCATAATAATTGATTAGTGAGGTAAAACAGTTTTCAATTT
>JBBBDQ010012550.1:0-13754 GCA_037127315.1 Ascarosepion bandense
TCTATTTTATTTTATTGAGTAATCCTCTGTCTGTCTCATATTTTATCGAGTGATTCTTTCATTTGCCTTATATCTTGAGTATCTTCTAGTTTAACTTGCATTTTATCGATTAAACTTTTCCTTTGCCTCATATTTTATTGAGCACCCTCTCGTCTGTCTCATATTTATCTAGTGACTTTTCTCATTTGCCTTATATCTTGAGTATCTTCTAGTTTAACTTGTATTTTATCGATTAAACTTTTCCTTTGCCTCATATTTTATTGAGTAATCCTCTCTGTCTGGTTCTATATTTTTTATCGAGTGACTTTTCTCTATTCTGTCTATATCTTGAGTATCTTTCTAGTTTAACTTGTATTTTATCGATTAAACTTTTCCTTTTGCCTTCATATTTTATTGAGTAATCCTCTCGTCTGTCTCATATTTTATCGAGAGACTTTCTCATTTGCCTTATATCTTGAGTATCTTCTAGTTTAACTTGTATTTTATCGATTAAACTTTTCCTTTGCCTCATTATTTTATTGAGTATCCTCGTCTGTCTCATATTTTTTATCGAGTGACTTTCTCATTTGCCTTGCATCTTGAGCATCTTCTAGTTTAACTTGTATTTTATCGATTAAACTTTTCCTTTGCCTCATATTTTTATTGAGTAATCCTCAGTCTCATATTTATCGAGTGTCTTTCTCATTTGCCTTATATCTTGAGTATCTTCTAGTTTAACTTGTATTTTATCGATTAAACTTTTTCCTTTGCTCTCATATTTTATTGAGTAATCCTCTCGTTCGTCTAATATTTTATCGAGTGACTTTCTCATTTGCCTTATATCTTGAGTATCTTCTAGTTTAACTTGTATTTTATCGATTAAACTTTCGTTTGCCTTATATTTTATTGAGTAACTTTCCGTCTGTCTCATATTTTATCGAGTGACTTTCTATTTGCCTTATATCTTGAGTATCTTCTAGTTTAACTTGTATTTTATCGATTAAATCCTTTTCCTTTGCCTCATATTTTATTGAGTAATCCTCCCCGTCTGTCTCATATTTTATCGAGTGACTTTCTCATTTGCCTTATATCTTGAGTATCTTCTAGTTTAACTTGTATTTTATCGATTAAACTTTTCCTTTGCCTCATTTATTGAGTAATCCTCTCCCTGTCTCATATTTTATCGAGTGACTTTCTCATTTGCCTTATATCTTGAGTATCTCTAGTTTAACTTGTATTTTATCGATTAAACTTTTCCCTTTGCCTCATATTTTATTGAGTAATCCTCTCGTCTCTCTCATATTTTATCGAGTGACTTTCT
This sequence comes from Ascarosepion bandense, assembly GCA_037127315.1. Lineage (NCBI taxonomy): Eukaryota > Metazoa > Mollusca > Cephalopoda > Sepiida > Sepiidae > Ascarosepion > Ascarosepion bandense. The sequence goes on from JBBBDQ010012550.1 coordinate 1,301, forward strand.
CATTTGCCTTATATCTTGAGTATCTTCTAGTTTAACTTGTATTTTATCGATTAAACTTTCCTTTGTTTCATATTTTATTGAGTAATCCTCTGTCTGTCTCATATTTTATCGAGTGACTTTCTCATTTGCCTTATATCTTGAGTATCTTCTAGTTTAACTTGTATTTTATCGATTAAACTTTTCCTTTTTGTCTTCATATTTTATTGAGTAATCCTCCTGTCTGTCTCCATTTTATCGAGTGACTTTCTCATTTGCCTTATATCTTGAGTGTCTTCTAGTTTAATTTGTATTTTATCGATTAAACTTTCCTTTGCCTCATATTTTATTGAGTAATCCCTTCGTTCCCTTCATATTTTATCGAGTGACTTTTCTTATTTGCTGCTCTTATATCTTGAGTATCTTCTAGTTTAACTTGTATTTTATCGATTAAACTTTTTCCTTTGGTTTCATATTGTCTATTGAGTAATCCTCTCGTCTGTCTCATATTTTATCGAGTGATCTTCATTTGCTCCTTTATATCTTGAGTATCTTCTAGCTTTAACTTGTATTTTATCGGATTAAACTTTTCCTTTGCCTCATATTTTATTGAGTAATCCTCTCGTCTGTCTCATATTTTATCGAGTGACTTATTTTCTATTTGCCTTATATCTTGAGTATCTTCTAGTTTAATTTATATTTACTGATTTAAACTTTCCTTTGCCTCATATTTTATTGAGTAATCCTCGTCTTGTTCTTATATTTTATCGAGTACCCTTCTTGTTTGCTTTTATATCTTGAGTATCTTCTAGTTTAATTTGGTTTTTTATCGATTAATCTTTTTCCTTTGCCTCATATTTTATTGAGGATTCTCTCGTCTGTTTCATATTTTATCGAGTGATTCTTCATTTATTCGTTTATCTTGAGTATCTTCTAGTTTAACTTGTATTTTATCGATTAAATCCGCTTTGCCTCATATTTTATTGAGTAATCCTCTGGGTTTGTTTCATATTTTATTGAGTGACTTTATTTTTGCCTTATATCTTGAGTAAGTATTTCTAGTTTAACTTGTATTTTTTATCGGATTAAACTTTTTTTGAGTCTTCATATTTTATTGAGTAATCCTCTTGTTTGTCTCATATTTTATCGAGTGTCTTTCTGATGAGTCTTCGATATCTTGAGTATCTTCTAGTTTAACTTGTATTTTATCGATTAAACTTTTCCTTTGCCTCATATTTGGCTGAGTAATCCTCTTGTCTGTCTAATATTTTATTGAGTGACTTTTGTTTGCCTATATCTTGAGTATCTTCTAGTTTAACTTGTATTTTATCGATTAACTTTCGTTTGAGTTCTATATTTTATTGAGAATCTCTCGTCTGTCTCAGAGCTATTTTGAGTGACTTTCTCATTTGCCTTATATCTTGAGTATCTTCGAGCATCTTATTTTATCGGATTAAACTTTTCCTTTGCCTCATTTTATTGAGTAATCTCTCGTCTGTCTCATATATTTTATCGAGTGACTTTCTCATTTGCCTTATATCTTGAGTATCTTCTAGTTGACTTTGTATTTTATCGATTAAACTTTTTCTCTTGCCTCATATTTGAGGAGTAACTTCCTCTGTCTCATATTTTGTTGAGTGACTTTCGATATTTTATATCTTTGAGTATTCGTTGAGTGATCCTGTATTTTAATGAATTTAAACTTTTCCTTTGGCCTCATATTTTATTGAGTATCCTTTCGTCTCTCCTTGGTTTTAACGAGTGATCATTCGTTCATATTTCTTGAGTATCTTCTAGTTTAACTTGTATTTTATCGATTAAACTTTTCTTGCTTATATTTTATTGAAAAATTCTCGTCTGTCTCATATTTTTTATCGAGTACTTCATTTTATATCTTAGTATCTTCTAGTTTAACTTGTATTTTATCGATTAAACTTTTCCTTTGTCTCATATTTTATTTATAATCCCCTGTCTGTCTCATATTTTATCGAGGATTTTCTTTATTTGTTCTATATCCTGAAGTGTCTTCTAGTTTAATTTGTATTTTATCGATTAAACTTTTCCTTGCCTCATATTTTATTGTTGAGTAATCCCTTCGTCTCCTTATTATCGAGTGACTTTCTCATTTGAGTTTGAAGGTCCTTGAGCACTTCAGTTTAACTTGGTTTACTGATTAAACTTTTCCTTATCTTCATATTTTATTGAGTAATCCTCTCTGTCTGTCTCAGATATTTTATCGATGGATTTTTTCATTTGCCTTATATCTTGAGTATCTTCTAGTTTAACTTGAGAATTATTGATTAAACTTTCCTTTGCCTTCATATTTTATTGAGTAATCTCTGTTCGTCTCATATTTTATCGAGTGACTTTCTCATTTGCCTTATATCTCCTGGTTTATTTCTCTAGTTTAATTTGTATTTTATCGATTAAACTTTTCCTTTGTGCCTTCATATTTTATTGAGTAATCCTCTCGTCTGCCCTGATATTTTATCGAGTGACTTTCTCATTTGCCTTATATCTTGAGTATCTTAGTTAACTTGTATTTTATCGATTAAACTTTTCCTTTGCCTCATTTATTGAGTAATCCTCTCCCTGTCTCATATTTTATCGAGCGGATTTTTCATTTGCCTTATATCTTGCATTTTTCTAGTTTAACTTGTATTTTATCGATTGGGACGCAGTTTCCTTTGCCTCATATTTTATTGAAGTATCTTCAACGGAGTTTCATATTTTATCGAGTGACTTTCCTTATTTAGTCTTTATATCTTGAGTAGTATCTTCTTGTTTAACCTGTATTCTCATCTGATTAAACTCTTCCTCATTTCATATTTTTATCGAGTATCCTCTCGTCTGTCTCATATTTTATCCAGTGACTTTCTCATTTGCCTTATATCTTGAGTATCTTCTAGTTTAACTTGTATTTTATCGATTAAACTTTTCCTTTGCCTCATATTTTATTGAGTAACTTTCCTGTCTGTCTCATATTTTATCGAGTGACTTCATTTGCTTTATATCTTGAGTATCTTCTAGTTTAACTTGTATTTTATCGATTAAACTTTTCTTTTGCCTTATATTTTATTGAAGTAATCCTCTCGTTCGTCTCATATTTTGTCGAGGATTTTTCCCATTTGCCTTATATCTTGAGCACTTTCTTGTTTAACTTGCATTTTCCTGATTAAAACTTTCCTTGCCTCATATTTTATTGAAGTAACTCTTTTGTTCGTCCTTATATTTTATCTAGTGACTTTCTGATTTTCTAAGTCTGTATTCTTATATATCTTCTGGAGCATCCTGTATTTTATCGATTAAATCCGCCTTTATGCCATATTTTATTGAATCCTCTCGTCTGTCTCATATTTTATCGAGTGACTTTTCTCATTTGCCTTATATCTTGAGTATCTTCTAGTTTAACTTGTATTTTATTGATTAAACTTTTCCTTTGCCTCATATTTTATTTTTCTGAGTAGAATCTTCTGTTCGTCTCATATTTTATCGAGTGACTTTCTCATTTGCCTTATATCTATAATTTTTAGTTTAACTTGTATTTTATCGATTAAACTTTTCCTTGCCTCATATTTTATTGAGTAATCCTCTCGTCTGTCTCATATTTTATCGAGTGACTTTCTCATTTGGCTCTTGTATCTTGAGTATCTTCTAGTTTAACTTGTATTTTATCGATTAAACTTTTCCTTTGCCTCATATTTTATTGAGTGAATTCCCTTATAAACCGCCTCAATAGTTTTATCGAGTGTCTTTCTCATTTGCCTTATATTCTGAGTATCTTCTAGTTTAACTTGTATTTTATCGATTTTTAAATTTTTCCTTTTGTATTCCATATATTTTATTGAAGTAATCCTCTGTCTGTCTAATATTTTATCGAGTGACTTTCTCATTTGCCTTATATCTTACTATTTCTAGTTTAACTTGTATTTTATCGATTAAACTTTGTTTGTCTTTGTTACCTTTGTTGAGTACTCTTGTCTGTCTCATATTTTATCGAGTGACTTTCTTATTTGCCTTATATCTTGAGTATCTTTTGAGTTTGATTTGTATTTTATCGATTAAACTTTTCCTTTGCCTCATATTTTATTGAGTAATCCTCTCCGTTCGTCTTATATTTTATCGAGTGACTTTTCTTAATATTATATTCTATAAGTATCTTCTGTATGATCCTTGTATTTTATCGATTAAACTTTTCCTTTTAGCCTCATATTTTATTGAGTAATCCTCCTCTGTCTCATATTTTGTCGAGTGACTTTCTCATTTGCCTTATATCTTGATATTCTAGTTTAACTTGTATTTTATCGATTAAACTTTTTCTTTTCGTCTTTGTTTTATTTTATTGAGGTCTTCTTGTTTTTTCATATTTTATCGAGTGACTTTCTCATTTGCCTTATATCTTGAGTATCTTTTAGTTTAACTTGTATTTTATCGATTAAATTTTTCTTTTGTATCTTTATATTTTTATTGAGTAATCCTTCTCGTCTGTCTCATATTTTATCGAGTGACTTTCTCATTTGCCTTATATCTTTGAGTATCTTCTGAGTTAACTTGTATTTTATCGATTGGAACTTTGCCTTTGCCTCATATTTTATTGAGTGTATCTTTTAGTCTGTCTCATATTTTATCGAGTGACTTTGATTTTTGCCTTATATCTGAGTAAGAATGCTTTTTAGTTTAATTTGTATTTGATCGATTAAACTTTTCTCGTCTTATATTTATTATACCCTTTTCTGTTCGTCCTATATATTTTATCGAGTGACTTTCTCATCGTTAGCTCTATCTTGAGTATCTTCTAGTTTAACTTGTATTTTATCGATTAAACTTTTCCTTTTGCTCCTGATATTTTATTGAGTAATCCTCTCCTCTGTCTCATATTTTATCGAGTGATTTTTTTTGTTTGCCTTATATCTTGAGTATCTTCTAGTTTAACTTGTACGATCGATTGAATTTTTTCCTTTGCCTTATATTTTATTGAGTAATCCTCTCAGTCTGTCTCATTGTTTTATTTGAGTGACTTTCTCATTTGTCTTTATATCTTGAGTATCTTCTAGGTTTAACTTGTATTTTATCGATTAAACTTTTCCTTTATTCTTCATATTTTATTTATGTATCCTCTTTGTTCATCCCATTTTATCCAGTGACTTTCATTTGCCTTATATTTTGAAAAGATTCTGAAGGAATCCTGCAGTATTTTATCGATTGAAACTTTTCCTGAGTTCTCATATTTTGATGAGTGAATCCTCTCGTCTGTCTCATATTTTATTGAGGATTTTCCAGATGCTGCTTTATATCTTGAGTAATTTTAGCTTCTTAACTTGTATTTTATCGATTAAACTTTTCCTTTTGCCTCATATTTTATTGAGTAACCTTCTTTATTCATGTCTTCTTGTTAATATTTTATCCATGATTTTTTCTCATTTGCCTTATATCTTGAGTATCTTCTAGTTTAACTTTATTTTATCGATTAAACTTTTCCTTTGCCTCATATTTTATTGAGTAATCTTCCTTTAATTTGTCTTGCCATTACTTTATCTGGTGGATTTTCTCATTTGCCTTATATCTTGAGTATCTTCTAGTTTAACTTCTAGTAGTTTTATCGACAATCTTTTTCCTTTGTTCATATTTTATTGTGAGTAACTTCTCGTCTGTCTCATATTTTATCGAGTGACTTTCTCATTTGCCTTATATCTTGAGTATCTTCTAGCGGAACTTGTATTTTATCGATTAAACTTTTCTTGCTCCTCTTCATTTTGAGCTGAGTAATCCTCTCGTCTGTCTCATATTTTATCGAGTGACTTTCTCATCTTGTTCCTATATCTTGAGTATCTTCTAGTTTAACTTGCAGTATTTTATCGATTAAACTTTTCCTTTGCCTCATATTTTATTGAGTAATCCCTCTCGTCTGTCTCAGATATTTTATCGAGTGACTTTCTATTTGCCTTATATCTTGATATCTTCTAGTTTAACTTGTATTTTATCGATTAAACTTTTCCGCTTAGCCTCATATTTTATTGAGTAATCCTCTGTCTGTCTCATATTTTATCGAGTGTCTTTCTCATTTGCCTTATATTCGGAGTATTTTTCAGTTTAACTTGTGATGATCGATTAAACTTTTCCTTGCCTCATATTTTGTTGAGTATCTTTTCAACGAGCGCACATTTTTATCGAGTGACTTTCTCATTTGCCTTATATCTTGAGTATCTTCTAGTTTAACTTGTATTTTATCGATTAAACTTTTCTTTGAAGGGTCTTTTATATTTTATTGAGTACATTCCTTTGTTCGTCTTGTTTTATCGAGTGACTTTCTCATTTGCCTTATATCTTGAAGTGTATCTTCTAGTTTAACTTGTATTTGCTGATTTAATCAGCCTTTATGCCTCATATTTTATTGAGTAATCCTCTTGAGTCATGTCTTTGGATATTTTATCGAGTGACTTTCTCATTTGCCTTATATCTTGAGTATCTTCTAGTTTAACTTGCATTATCGATTGAATTTTTCCTTTTGTTCTTCATTTTATTGAGTAATCCTCTCTCCTCTGTCTCATATTTTATCGAGTGACTTTTTTATTTGCCTTATATCTTGAGTATCTTCTAGTTTTAACTTTGTATTCGGATTGATTAAACTTTTCCTTTGCCTTCATTTTATTGAGTAATCCTCTGTCTGTCTCATATTTTATCGAGTGACTTTCTCATTTGCCTTATCTTGAGTATCTTCTAAGTTTAACTTGTATTTTTATCAGATTAAACTTTTCCTTTGCCTCATATTTTATTGAGTAATCCTCTGTCTGTCTCTTCTATTCTTCCTATCTACTAATTTCATTTTTGTCTTTATATCCTTGTTTTGTATTCTAGTTTAACTTGTATTTTATCGATTAAACTTTTCGGTTTGCCTTATATTTTATTGAGTAATTTTCGTCTGTCCTTATATTTTAATTGAGGATTCTTTCATTTGCCTTATATCTTGAGTATCTCTAGTTTAACTTGTATTTTATCGACAAACTTTTCCTTGTTTTATTTTATTGAGGCATCCTCTGTCTGTCTCATATTTTATCGAGTGACTTTCATTTGCCTTATATCTTGAGGTATCTTCTATTTAACTTGTATTTTATCGATTAAACTTTTCCTTTGTCTTCATATTTTATTGAGTAATCCTCTCGTCTGTCTCAGATTTTATCGAGTGACTTTCTCATTCTGTCTTTATAATTTTAGTATTCTAGTTTAACTTGTATTTGTCGATTTTCAGTTTCCTTTGCCTCATATTAGTTTCTCCTGCATTGGAGTAATCCTCTCGTCTGTCTCATATTTTATCGAGTGACTTTCTCATAGTTCTTGTATCTTAGAGTATCTTCTAGTTTAACTTGTATTTTATCGATTAAACTTTTCCTTTGCCTCATATTTTATTGAGTAATCCTCCTATGTTTTGTTCTATATCTCAACGGTTTCTACCTTCATTTTGTTCTTATATCTCGAGTATCTTCAGTTTAACCTAGTATTTTTAATGATGGATTGAATTTTCTTCCTTTTCGAAACTTCATATTTTATTGAGTAATCCTCTCGTCTGTCTCGGATATTTTATCGAGTGGATTCTTTCATTTGCCTTATATCTTGAGTATCTTCTAGTTTGGACCTGGTATTCATCCGGATTAAACTTTTCCGCCCTCATTTATTATATCTTACTCGTCTGTCTCATTTTATCGAGTGACTTTCTCATTTGCCTTATATCTTGAGTATCTTCTAGTTTAATCCGATATTTATCGATTAAACTTTTCCTTTGCTCATATTTTATTGAATTCTCTCGTCTGTCTTAGGAGCGTGATCGAGTGTCTTTCTCATTTGCCTTATATCTTGAGTATCTTTGTCAATTTTGTATTTTATCGATTGGGCTCGTCTTCATATTTTATTGATTCTTCGTCTATTCAATACTTGCATCGAGTTGATTTTCTCATTTGCCTTGCATCTTGAGTATCTTCTAGTTTAACTTGTATTTTATCGATTAAACTTTTCGTTTGCCTTGATGTATTGGAGTAATCCTCTCGTCTGTCTCATATTTTATCGAAGTGACTTTCTTATTTGCCTTGTATCTTGAGTATCTTCTAGTTTAATCCTTGTATTTCATCGATTAAACTTTTCCTTTTGCCTCATATTTCCCATTTGTTGATGTCTCTCGTCTGGTTCCATATTTATCGAGTGACTTTTATTTGCCTTATAATTTTGATAGATCTTCTAGTTTAACTTTGTATTTTATTTTTCGATTAAACTTTTCCTTTGGGTTTCATATTTTATTGAGTAATCCTCCTCTGTCTCATATTTTATCGAGTGACTTTCTGATGAGTTTTATATCTTGAGTATCTTCTAGTTTAACTTGAGATAGATCGATAAAGCTCGAGCTGCCATTTTATTGAGTAATCCTCTCGTCTGTCTCATATTTTATCGAGTGACTTTCTCATTTGCCTTATATCTTGGAGAAGTATATCTTCTAGTTTAACTTGTATTTTATCGATTAAACTTTTCCTTTGCCTCATATTTTATTGATCCTCTCGTCTGTCTCAAGAGGATGTTGACGAGTGACTTTCTGAGCGTACTTATATCCTGAGTATCTTCTAGTTTAACTTGTATTTTACTTTTTCGATTAAACTTTTCGGTTTGCCTTATATTTTATTGAGTAATCCTCTATCTTCATATTTTTTATCGAGTGACTTTCTCATTTGCTTTTATATCTTGAGTATCTTCGAAGGACTTTGTATTTTATCACCGATTAAACTTTTTCCTTTGCCTCATATTTTATTGAGTAATCCTCTCGTCTGTCTCATATTTTATCGGAGTGACTTTCTCATTTGCCTTATATCTTGAGTATCTTCTAGTTTAACTTGTGAGTGCTATCGATTAAACTTTGCCTCATATTTTATTGAGTAATCCTCTCGTCTGTCTCATATTTTATCGAGTGACTTTCTCATTTTGTGCCTTAGAGGCCTTAGTATCTTCTAGCTAACTTGTATTTTATCGATTAAACTTTTCCTTTGCCTCATTTTATTGTAGTAATCCTCTCGTCGGTTCCGTTTATTTTATCGAAGTGACTTTCTGATGGAGCTATATCTTGAGTATCTCTTATGGAGCGGACCTTGCATTTTATCGATTAAACTTTCCCTTTGCTCCTTCATTTTATTTTTGAGTAATCCTCTCGTCTGTTCTATATTCTATTGAGTGACTTTCTCATTTGCCTTATATCTTGAGTATCTTCTAGTTTAACTTTCGTATTTTATCGATTAAACTTTTCGTTTGCCTTATATTTTATTGAGTAATCCTCTCGGCTGTCCTTTATTTTATCTGTTTTCGACTTTCTCATCTTGTCTTTGAGTAAGGTATCTTCTAGTTTAACTTGTATTTTATCGATTGAATGCCATGTTTTTGCCTTATATTTTATTGAGTAATCCTCTCGGCTGTCTCATATTTTATCGAGTGACTTTCTCATTTGTTTTATATCTTGAGTATCTTCTAGTTTAACTTGTATTTTATCGATTAAACTTTTCGGCTTGCTCTATATTTTGAGTTGAGTAATCCTCTGTCTGTCTCATATTTTATCGAGTGACTTTCTCATTTGCCTTATATCTTGAGTATCTTCTAGTTTGACTATATTTTATCGATTAAACTTTTCGGTTTGCCTTATATTTTATTGAGTAATCCTCTCGTCTGTCTCATATTTTATCGAGTGACTTTCTGATGAGCTTGAGGCATCTTGAGTATCTTCTAGTTTTAATTGAATGCTAGATTAAACTTTTCGTTTGGTTCTTATATTTGTTGAGTAATCCTCTCCTTGGTTTGTTCTCATAGCCTTTATTGAGTGACTACCTGATGGCGCCCTATATCCTGGAGGTGGTTTCCATGAATTAGATTTTCTATTGAATAAACTTTTCCCTTTATTCCACGAATTTTCCTTAATGGAGGTAATCTCCTTGTCTGTCCTGAGGAGCCTTATCGGAGTTTGACCTCCACTTTGTCGTCCCATATTTGAAAGTATTTCCCCTGCCGAACTGGAGGATTCAGACTGAACGGTGAGTGAGACGCTGAGAAATGCCATTGTATAATCCCCCCGTCTGTTCTATATTTTATCGAGGATTTTGTTTTGTTTGCCTTACATTTTATATCTTCTTACTGGATTTGCATTTTATCGATTAAATCATGTGAGCCTGTTTTGAGATGTTTTGGTATTACGTGAGGTATCTTCTTCTGCTTCATATTTTATCGAGTGACTTTTTCATTTGCCTTATCTTGAGTATCTTCTATGAACTTGCATTTTATTTGATGAAACTTTTTCTGTCTCATTATTTCTTTATTTAGTAATCCCTGTCTAACTTCCATATTTTATCGAGTGATCTTTAGCCATTTGCCTTATATCTTTGAAAGTATCTTCTGTTTAACTTGTATTTTATCGATTAAACTTTTCTTATTTCATATTTTATTGAGTGATTTTCTGTCTGTCTCATATTTTATCGAGTGCGATTTTCTATTTGTTTATATTTTGAGTATCTTCTAGTTTAACTTGTATTTTATCGATTAAACTTTTCCTTTGCCTCATATTTTATTGAGTAATCCTCTCGTCTGTCTCATATTTTATCGAGTGACTTTCATTTTACAATGTGTGATATCTTGAGTAGTATCTTCTAGTTTAACTTTATATTTTATCGATTAAACTTTTCCTTTGCTCTATATTTTATTGAGTAATCCTCGTCTGATCCCATATTTTATCGAGTGACTTTCTCATTTGCCTTATATCCTGAGTATCTTCTAGTTTAACTTGTATTTTATCGATTAAACTTTTCGGTTTGCCTTATATTTTATTGAGTAATCCTCTGTCTGTCTCATATTTTATCGAGTGACTTTCTCATTTGCCTTATATCTTGAGTATCTTCTAGTTTAACTTGTATTTTATCGATTAAACTTTTCCTTTAATTTCATATTTTATTGAGTAATCCTCTCGTCTGTCTCATATTTTATCGAGTGACTTTCTCATTTGCCTTATATCTTGAGTATCTTCTAGTTTAACTTGTATTTTATCGATTAAACTTTTCCTTTGTCTTCATATTTTATTGAGTAATCCTCTCGTCTGTCTCATATTTTATCGAGTGATCTTTCATTTGCCTTATATCTTGAGTATCTTCTAGTTTAATTTGTATTTTATCGATTAAACTTTTCCTTTGCCTCATATTTTATTGAGTAATCCTCTGCTGTCTGTCTCATATTTTATCGAGTGACTTTCTCATTTGCCTTATATCTTGAGTATCTTCTAGTTTAACTTGTATTTTATCGATTAAACTTTTCCTTTGCTCTCATATTTTATTGAGTAATCCTCTCGTCTGTCTCATATTTTATCGAGTGACTTTCTCATTTGCCTTATATCTTGAGTATCTTCTAGTTTAACTCGTATTTTATCGATTAAACTTTTTCGTTTGCCTTATATTTATTGAGCAATCTCTCTCGGCTGTCTCATATTTTATCGAGTGACTTTCTCATTTGGCTTCTATATCTTGAGTATCTTCTAGTTTAACTTGTATTTTATCGATTAAACTTTTCCTTTGCCTTATATTTTATTGAGTAATCCTCTCGGCTGTCTCATATTTTATCGAGTGACTTTCTCATTTGCTTTATATCTTGAGTATCTTCTAGTTTAACTTGTATTTTATCGATTAAACTTTTCGGTTTGCCTTTATATTTTATTGAGTAATCCTCTCGTCTGTCTCATATTTTATCGAGTGACTTTCTCATTTGCCTTATATCTTGAGTATCTTCTAGTTTAACTTGTATTTTATCGATTAAACTTTTTCGGTTTGCCTTATATTTTATTGAGTAATCCTCTCTGTCTGTCTCATATTTTATCGAGTGACTTTCTCATTTGCCTTATATCTTGAGTATCTTCTAGTTTTAACTTGTATTTTATTTGATTAAACTTTTCGTTTTATATTTTATTGAGTAATCCTGTCTGTCTCATATTTTATCGAGTGACTTTCTCATTTGCCTTATATCTTGAGTATCTTCTAGTTTAACTTGTATTTTATCGATTAAACTTTTCCTTTGCTCCCTCATATTTTATTGAGTAATCCCTTCGTCTGTCTCATATTTTATCGAGTGACTTTCTCATTTGCCTTATATCTTGAGTATCTTCTAGTTTAACTTGTATTTTATCGATTAAACTTTTCGTTTTGCCTTATATTTTATTGAGTAACTCTCTCTGTCTGTCTCATATTTTATCGAGTGACTTTCTCATTTGCCTTATATCTTGAGTATCTTCTAGTTTAACTTGTATTTTATCGATTAAACTTTTCGTTTGCCTTATATTTTATTGAGTAATCCTCTCGTCTGTCTCATATTTTATCGAGTGACTTTCTCATTTGCCTTATATCTTGAGTATCTTCTAGTTTAACTTGTATTTTATCGATTAAACTTTTCCTTTGCCCTTATATTTTATTGAGTAATCCTCTCC
>JBBBDQ010012553.1:0-19125 GCA_037127315.1 Ascarosepion bandense
GATCAAAAAAGTAGAAAATATCAAGGGAAACAAGGTTATTTTGAAATTTTTATTGAAAAGACAAAATAAGATGAAAATAAAGCACATTTTCATATTTCAGATTAAAAAAAGAGAAAATATCAAGGGAAACAAGGTTATTTTGAAATTTTTTTATTGAAAAAAGACAAAATAAGTTGAAAATAAAGCACATTTTTATATTTCAGATTAAAAAAGAGAAAATATCAAGGGAAACAAAGGTTATTTTGAAATTTTTATTGAGGAAAGCGAAAAATAAGATGAAAATAAAGCACATTTTCATATTTCAGATTAAAATTGAAAATATCAAGGGAAACAAGGTTATTTTGAAATTTTTATTGAAAAAAGACAAAATAAAGATGAAAATAAAGCACATTTTCATATTTCAGATTAAAAAAGTGAAAATATCAAGGGAAACAAGGTTATTTTGAAATTTTTATTGAAACATGACAAAATAAGATGAAACTAAAGCACATTTTCATATTTCAGATGAAAAAAGTGAAAATATCAAGGGAAACAAGGTTATTTTGGAAATTTATTATTGAAAAAAGACAAAATAAGATGAAAATAAAGCACATTTTCATATTTCAGATTAAAAAAGAGAAAGTATCAAGGGAAACAAGGTTATTTTGAAATTTTTTATTGAAAAAAGACAAAATAAGATGAAAGGAAATAAAGCACATTTTCATATTTCAGATTAAAAAAGAGAAAATCTCAAGGGAAACAAGGTTATTTTGAAATTTTTATTGAAAAAGACAAAAATAAGATGAAAATAAAGCACATTTTCATATTTCAGATGAAAAAAGTGAAAATATCAAGGGAAACAAGTTTATTTTGAAATTTTTTATTGAAAAAAGTCAAAATAGAAGTTGAAATCAAAGCCTCATTTTTATATTTCAGATTAAAAAAGGAAAATCTCGAGGGAAACAAGGTTATTTTGAAATGTATTATTGAAAAAAGACAAAATAAGATGAAAATAAAGCACATTTTCATATTTCAGAGTAAAAAAGTGAAAATATCAAGGGAAACAAGGTTATTTTGAAATTTTTTATTGAAAAAAGACAAAATAAGATGAACATAAAGCACATTTTCATATTTCAGATTAAAAAAGAAAATCTCAAGGGAAACAAAGGTTATTTTGAAATTTTTTATTGAAAAAAGACAAAATAAGATGAAAATAAAGCACATTTTCATATTTCAGATTAAAAAAGAGAAAATATCAAGGGAAACAAGGTTATTTTGAAATTTTTTATTGAAAAAAGACAAAAATAAGATGAAAATAAAGCACATTTTCATATTTCAGATTAAAAAGTAGAAAATATCAAGGGAAACAAGGTTATTTTGAAATTTTTTTTTATTGAAACATGACAAAATAAGTTGAAACTAAAGCACATTTTCATATTTCAGATTAAAAAAGTGAAAATATCAAGGGAAACAAGGTTATTTTGAAATTTATTATTGAAAAAAGACAAAATAAGTTGAAAACAAAGCACATTTTTATATTTCAGATTAAAAAAGAGAAAATATCAAGGGAAACAAGGTTATTTTGAAATTTTTTATTGAGAAAAGCCAAAAAAATAAGATGAAAATAAAGCACATTTTCATATTTCAGATTAAAAAGTGAAAATATCAAGGGAAACAAGGTTATTTTGAAATTTTTTATTGAAAAAAGACAAAATAAGATGAAAATAAAGCACATTTTTATATTTCAGATTAAAAAAGATAAAATATCAAGGGAAACCAGGTTATTTTGAAATTTTTTATTGAAAAAAGACAAAATAAGATGAGAAAATAAAGCACATTTTCATATTTCAGATTAAAAAAAAGAGAAAATATCAAGGGAAACAAGGTTATTTTGAAATTTTTTATTGAAAAAAGACAAAATAAGATGAAAATAAAGCACATTTTCATATTTCAGATTAAAAAAATGAAAATATCAAGGGAAACAAGGTTATTTTGAAATTTTTTATTGAAAAAAAAGACAAAATAAGATGAAAATAAAGCACATTTTCATATTTCAGATTAAAAAAAGAGAAAATCTCAAGGGAAACAAGGTTATTTTGAAATTTTTATTGAAAAAAAAGACAAAATAAGATGAAAATAAAGCACATTTTCATATTTCAGATTAAAAAAAAGTGAAAATATCAAGGGAAACAAGTTTTATTTTGAAATTTTTTTATTGAAAAAAAGAACAAAATAAGTTGAAAACAAAGCACATTTTTATATTTCAGATTAAAAAAGAGAAAATATCAAGGGAAACAAGGTTATTTTGAAATTTTTTATTGAAAAGCCAAAATAAGATGAAAATAAAGCACATTTTCATATTTCAGATTAAAAAAGTGAAAATATCAAGGGAAACAAGGTTATTTTGAAATTTTTTATTGAAAAAAGACAAAATAAGATGAAAATAAAGCACATTTTTATATTTCAGATTAAAAAAGATAAAATATCAAGGGAAACCAGGTTATTTTGAAATTTTTATTGAAAAAAGACAAAATAAGATGAAAATAAAGCACATTTTCATATTTCAGATTAAAAAAAGAGAAAATATCAAGGGAAACAAGGTTATTTTTGAAATTTTTTATTGAAAAAAGACAAAATAAGATGAAAATAAAGCACATTTTCATATTTCAGATTAAAAAAGTGAAAATATCAAGGGAAACAAGGTTATTTTGAAATTTTTTATTGAAAAAAGACAAAATAAGATGAAAATAAAGCACATTTTCATATTTCAGATTAAAAAAGATAAAATATCAAAGGAAACCAGGTTATTTTGAAATTTTTTATTGAAAAAGACAAAATAAGATGAAAATAAACACATTTTCATATTTCAGATTAAAAAAGAAAATATCAAGGGAAACAAGGTTATTTTTGAAATTTTTATTGAAAAAAGACAAAATAAGATGAAAATAAAGCATTTCTATTTCAGATTAAAAAGTGAAAATATCAAGGAAACAAGGTTATTTTGAAATTTTTTATTGAAACATGACAAAATAAGATGAAACTAAAGCACATTTTCATATTTTCAGATTAAAAAAAGTGAAAATATCAAGAAACAAAAGGTTATTTTGAAATTTTTTATTGAAAAAAGACAAAATAAGATGAAAATAAAGCACATTTTCATATTTCAGATTAAAAAAAGAGAAAATCTCAAGGGAAACAAGGTTATTTTGAAATTTTTATTGAAAAAAGACAAAATAAGATGAAAATAAAGCACATTTCATATTTCAGATAAAAAAGTGAAAATATCAAAAGGGAAACAAGTTATTTTGAAATTTTTTATTGAAAAAAGACAAAATAAGTTGAAAATAAAGCACATTTTTTTATTTCAGATTAAAAAATATCAAGGGAAACAAGGTTATTTTGAAATTTTTTATTGAGAAAAGCGAAAATAAGATGAAAATAAAGCACATTTTCATATTTCAGATTAAAAACATTGAAAATATCAAGGGAAACAAGGTTATTTTGAAATTTTTTATTGAAAAAAGAAAAAAATAAAGGTGAAAATAAAGCACATTTTCATATTTCAGATTAGAAAAGTAAAAATATCAAGGGAAACAAGGTTATTTTGAAAGTTTTTATTGAAAAGACAAAATAAGATGAAAATAAGCACATTTTCATATTTCAGATTAAAAAAGTGAAAATATCAAGGGAAACAAAGGTTATTTTGAAATTTTTTATTGAAACATGACAAAATAAGATGAAACTAAAGCACATTTTCATATTTCAGATTAAAAAAAGAAAAGGTAGAAAATATCCAGGGAAACAAGTTTATTTTGAAATTTTTTATTGAAAAAAACAAAATAAGTTGAAAACAAAGCACATTTTTATATTTCAGATAAAAAAAAGAGAAAATTTCAAGGGAAACAAGGTTATTTTTGAAATTTATTATTGAAAAAAGACAAAATAAGATGAAAATAAAGCACATTTTCATATTTCAGATTAAAAAAGAGAAAGTATCAAGGGAAACAAAGGGTTATTTTGAAATTTTTATTGAAAAAGAGCAAAATAAGATGAAAATAAAGCACATTTTCATATTTCAGATTAAAAAAAAGAAAAAAATCTCAAGGGAAACAAGGTTATTTTGAAATTTTTTATTGAAAAAAGACAAAATAAGATGAAAATAAAGCACATTTTCATATTTCAGATTAAAAAGTGAAAATATCAAGGGAAACAAGTTTATTTTGAAATTTTTTATTGAAAAAAACAAATAAGTTGAAAACAAAGCACATTTTTATATTTCAGATAAAAAAGAGAAAATTTGAGAAACAAGGTTATTTTGAAATTTTTTTATTGAAAAAAGCAAAATAAGATGAAAATAAAGCACATTTTCATATTTCAGATTTTAAAAAGTGAAAATATCAAGGGAAACAATGTTATTTTGAAATTTTTATTGAAAAAAAAAGACAAAATAAGATGAAAATAAAAACACATTTTCATATTTCAGATTAAAAAAGTGAAAATATCAAGGGAAACAAGGTTATTTTGAAATTTTTTATTGAAAAAAGACAAAATAAGGCGAAAATAAAGCACATTTTCATATTTCAGATTAAAAAAGTGAAAATCTCAAGGGAAACAAGGTTATTTTGAAATTTTTATTGAAAGACAAAATAAGATGAAACTAAAGCACATTTTCATATTTCAGATGAAAAAAGTGAAAATATCAAGGGAAACAAGGTTATTTTGAAATTTTTGAAGTACAAGAAAAGACAAAATAAGATGAAAATAAAGCATTTTCATATTTCAGATTAAAAAAGAGAAAATCTCAAGGGAAACAAGGTTATTTTGAAATTTTTTATTGAAAAAAAGACAAAATAAGATGAAAATAAAGCACATTTTCATATTTCAGATTAAAAAAGTGAAAATATCAAGGGAAACAAGGTTATTTTTGAAATTTTTTATTGAAACATGACAAAATAAGATGAAAATAAAGCACATTTTCATATTTCAGATGAAAAAAAGTGAAAATATCAAGGGAAACAAGGTTATTTTTTGAAATTTTTATTGAAAAAAGACAAATAAGATGAAAATAAAGCACATTTTCATATTTCAGATTAAAAAAGTGAAAATATCAAGGGAAACAAGGTTATTTTGAAATTTTTATTGAAACATGACAAAATAAGTTGAAACTAAAAAAGCACATTTTCATATTTCAGATTAAAAAGTGAAAATATCCAGAAACAAGGTTATTTTTGAAATTTATTATTGAAAAAAGACAAAATAAGATGAAAATAAAGCACATTTTTATATTTCCAGATTAAAAAAGGAAAATCTCCGAGGAAACAAGTTATTTTGAAATTTTTTATTGAAAAAAGACAAAATAAGATGAAAAATAAAAACACATTTTCATATTTCAGATTAAAAAAGTGAAAATATCGAGGAAACAAAGGTTATTTTTGAAATTTTTTATTGAAAAAAGACAAAATAAGTTGAAAATAAAGCACATTTTTATATTTCAGATTAAAAAAAGAGAAAATATCAAGGGAAACAAGGTTATTTTGAAATTTTTATTGAGAAAAGCGAAAATAAGATGAAAATAAAGCACATTTTCATATTTCAGATTAAAAAAAAGTGAAAATATCAAGGGAAACAAGGTTATTTTTGAAATTTTTATTGAAAAAAGACAAAATAAGATGAAAATAAAGCATTTTCATATTTCAGATTAAAAAAAAAAGTGAAAATATCAAGGGAAACAAGGTTATTTTGAAATTTTTTATTGAAACATGACAAAATAAGATGAACTAAAGCACATTTTAATATTTCAGATGAAAAAAAGGTAGAAAACTCAAGGGAAACAAAGGTTATTTGAAATTTATTATTGAAAAAAGACAAAATAAGATGAAAATAAGAAACACATTTTCATATTTCAGATTAAAAAAGAGAAGTATCAAGGGAAACAAGGTTATTTTGGAAATTTTTATTGAAACATGACAAAATAAGATGAAAATAAAGCACATTTTCATATTTCAGATGAAAAAAAGTGAAAATATCAAGGGAAACAAGGTTATTTTGAAATTTTTTATTGAAAAAAGACAGAATAAGATGAAAAATAAAGCACATTTTCATATTTCAGATTAAAAAAAGTGAAAATATCAAGGGAAACAAGGTTATTTTGAAATTTTTTATTGAAAAAAGACAAAATAAGATGAGAAAATAAAGCACATTTTCATATTTCAGATTAAAAAAGATAAAATATCAAGGGAAACCAGGTTATTTTGAAATTTTTTTATTGAAACATGACAAAATAAGATGAAACTAAAGCACATTTTAATATTTCAGATGAAAAAAGTAGAAAATATCAAGGGAAACAAGGTTATTTTGAAATTTATTATTGAAAAAAGACAAAATAAGATGAAAATAAAGCACACATTTTCATATTTCAGATTAAAAAAGAGAAATATGAAGGGAAACAAGGTTATTTTTAAATTTTTTATTGAAAAAGACAAAATAAGATGAAAATAAAACACATTTTCATATTTCAGATTAAAAAGAGAAAATCTCAAAGGAAACAAGGTTATTTTGAAATTTTTATTGAAAAAAGACAAAATAAGATGAAAATAAACACATTTCATATTTCGCCAGTTAAAAAGTGAAAATATCCAAGGGAAACAAGGTTATTTTTGAAATTTTTTATTGAAACATGACAAAATAAGATGAAAATAAAGCACATTTTCATATTTCAGATGAAAAATTAAAATATCAAGGGAAACAAGGTTATTTTGAAATTTTTATTGAAAAAAGACAGAATAAGATGAAAATAAAGCACATTTTCATATTTCAGATTAAAAAGTGAAAATATCAGAAACAAGGTTATTTTGAAATTTTTTATTGAAAAGACAAAATAAGATGAAAATAAAGCACATTTTCATATTTCAGATTAAAAAAGATAAAATATCAAGGAAACCAGGTTATTTTTGAAATTTTTATTGAAAAAGACAAAATAAGATGAAAATAAAGCACATTTTCATATTTCAGATTAAAAAAGAGAAAAATATCAAAAGAAACAAAGTTTATTTTGAAATTTTTATTGAAAAAGACAAAATAAGATGAAAATAAAGCACATTTTCATATTTCAGATTAAAAAAGTGAAAATATCAAGGGAAACAAGGTTATTTTGAAATTTTTATTGAAACATGACAAAATAAGATGAAACTAAAGCACATTTTCATATTTCAGATTAAAAAAGTGAAAATATCAAGGGAAACAAGGTTATTTTGAAATTTATTATTGAAAAAAGACAAAAATAAGATGAAAATAAAGCACATTTTCATATTTCAGATTAAAAAAGAGAAAATCTCAAGGGAAACAAGGTTATTTTGAAATTTTTTATTGAAAAAAGACAAATAAGATAAGAAAATAAACACATTTTCATATTTCAGATAAAAAAGTGAAAATGTCAAGGGAAACAAGGTTATTTTGAAATTTTTTATTGAAAAAAGACAAAATAAGTTGAAAATAAAGCATTTTTATTTCAGATTAAAGAAAATATCAAGGGAAACAAGGTTATTTTGAAATTTTTTATTGAGAAAAGCGAAAATGAGATATGAAAATAAAGCACATTTTCATATTTCAGATTAAAAACGTGAAAATATCAAGGGAAACAAGGTTATTTTGAAATTTTTTATTGAAAAAAAAGAGAAAAAATAAGGTGAAAAATAAAAGAAACACATTTTCATATTTCAGATTAGAAAAGTAAAAATATCAAGGGAAACAAGGTTATTTTGAAAGTTTTTATTGAAAAAAGACAAAATAAGATGAAAATAAGCACATTTTCATATTTCAGATTAAAAAAGTGAAAATATCAAGGGAAACAGGTTATTTTGAAATTTTTATTGAAACATGACAAAATAAGATGAAACTAAAGCACATTTTCATATTTCAGATTAAAAAAGTGAAAATATCAAGGGAAACTAGGTTATTTTGAAATTTATTATTGAAAAGACAAATAAGATGAAAATAAAGCACATTTTCATATTTCAGATTAAAAAAGAGAAAGTATCAAGGGAAACAAGGTTATTACTGAAATTTTCTATTGAAAAAAGACAAAATAAGATGAAAATAAAGCACATTTTCATATTTCAGATTAAAAAAAGAAAAAATCTCAAGGGAAACAAGGTTATTTTGAAATTTTTTATTGAAAAAAGACAAAATAAGATGAAAATAAAGCACATTTTCATATTTCAGATTAAAAAAGTGAAAATATCAAGGGAAACAAGTTTATTTTGAAATTTTTTATTGAAAAAAACAAATAAGTTGAAAACAAAGCACATTTTCATATTTCAGATAAAAAAAGAGAAAATTTCAAAAGGGAAACAAGGTTATTTTTGGAAATTTTTTATTGAAAAAGCAAAATAAGATGAAAATAAAGCACATTTTCATATTTCAGATTTAAAAAGTAAGAAAATATCCAAAGAAACAAGGTTATTTTGAAATTTTTTATTGAAAAAGACAAAATAAGATGAAAATAAAGCATTTTCATATTTCAGATTAAAAAAGTGAAAAATATCAAGGAAACAAGGTTATTTTGAAATTTTTTATTGAAACATGACAAAATAAGATGAAACTAAAGCACATTTAATATTTCAGATGAAAAAGTGAAAATATCAAGGGAAACAAGGTTATTTTGAAATTTATTATTGAAAAAAGACAAATAAGATGAAAATAAAGCACATTTTCATGGTTTCAGATTAAAAAAGAGAAAGTATCAAGGGAAACAAGGTTATTTTGAAATTTTTTATTGAAACATGACAAAATAAGATGAAAATAAAGCACATTTTCATATTTCAGATGAAAAAAGTGAAAATATCAAGGGAAACAAGGTTATTTTGAAATTTTTTATTGAAAAAAGACAGAATAAGATGAAAATAAAGCACATTTTCATATTTCAGATTAAAAAAGTGAAAATATCAAGGGAAACAAGGTTATTTTGAAATTTTTTATTGAAAAAAGACAAAATAAGATGAAAATAAAGCACATTTTCATATTTCAGATTAAAAAAGATAAAATATCAAGGGAAACCAGGTTATTTTGAAATTTTTTATTGAAACATGACAAAATAAGATGAAACTAAAGCACATTTTAATATTTCAGATGAAAAAAGTGAAAATATCAAGGGAAACAAGGTTATTTTGAAATTTATTATTGAAAAAAGACAAAATAAGATGAAAATAAAGCACATTTTCATATTTCAGATTAAAAAAGAGAAAGTATGAAGGGAAACAAGGTTATTTTTAAATTTTTTATTGAAAAAAGACAAAATAAGATGAAAATAAAACACATTTTCATATTTCAGATTAAAAAAGAGAAAATCTCAAGGGAAACAAGGTTATTTTGAAATTTTTTATTGAAAAAAGACAAAATAAGATGAAAATAAAGCACATTTTCATATTTCAGATTAAAAAAGTGAAAATATCAAGGGAAACAAGGTTATTTTGAAATTTTTTATTGAAACATGACAAAATAAGATGAAAATAAAGCACATTTTCATATTTCAGATGAAAAAAGTGAAAATATCAAGGGAAACAAGGTTATTTTGAAATTTTTTATTGAAAAAAGACAGAATAAGATGAAAATAAAGCACATTTTCATATTTCAGATTAAAAAAGTGAAAATATCAAGGGAAACAAGGTTATTTTGAAATTTTTTATTGAAAAAAGACAAAATAAGATGAAAATAAAGCACATTTTCATATTTCAGATTAAAAAAGATAAAATATCAAGGGAAACCAGGTTATTTTGAAATTTTTTATTGAAAAAAGACAAAATAAGATGAAAATAAAGCACATTTTCATATTTCAGATTAAAAAAGAGAAAATATCAAAAGAAACAAGGTTATTTTGAAATTTTTTATTGAAAAAAGACAAAATAAGATGAAAATAAAGCACATTTTCATATTTCAGATTAAAAAAGTGAAAATATCAAGGGAAACAAGGTTATTTTGAAATTTTTTATTGAAACATGACAAAATAAGATGAAACTAAAGCACATTTTCATATTTCAGATTAAAAAAGTGAAAATATCAAGGGAAACAAGGTTATTTTGAAATTTATTATTGAAAAAAGACAAAATAAGATGAAAATAAAGCACATTTTCATATTTCAGATTAAAAAAGAGAAAATCTCAAGGGAAACAAGGTTATTTTGAAATTTTTTATTGAAAAAAGACAAAATAAGATGAAAATAAAGCACATTTTCATATTTCAGATAAAAAAGTGAAAATGTCTAGGGAAACAAGGTTATTTTGAAATTTTTTATTGAAAAAAGACAAAATAAGTTGAAAATAAAGCACATTTTTTTATTTCAGATTAAAAGAGAGAAAATATCAAGGGAAACAAGGTTATTTGAAATTTTTTATTGAGAAAAGCGAAAATGAGATGAAAATAAAGCACATTTTCATATTTCAGATTAAAAACGTGAAAATATCAAGGGAAACAAGGTTATTTTGAAATTTTTATTGAAAAAGAAAAAATAAGGTGAAAATAAAGCACATTTTCATATTTCAGATTAGAAAAGTAAAAATATCAAGGGAAACAAGGTTATTTTGAAAGTTTTTATTGAAAAAAGACAAAATAAGATGAAAATAAGCACATTTTCATATTTCAGATTAAAAAGTGAAAATATCAAGGGAAACAAGGTTATTTTGAAATTTTTTTATTGAAACATGACAAAATAAGATGAAACTAAAGCACATTTTCATATTTCAGATTAAAAAAGTGAAAATATCAAGGGAAACTAGGTTATTTTGAAATTTATTATTGAAAAAAGAGACAAAATAAGATGAAAATAAAGCACATTTTCATATTTCAGATTAAAAAAGAGAAAGTATCAAGGGAAACAAGGTTATTTTGAAATTTTCTATTGAAAAAGACAAAATAAGATGAAAATAAAGCACATTTTCATATTTCAGATTAAAAAAGAAAAAAGAAAAAATCTCAAGGGAAACAAGGTTATTTTTGAAATTTTTTATTGAAAAAAGACAAAATAAGATGAAAATAAAGCACATTTTCATATTTCAGATTAAAAAAAGTGAAAATATCAAGGGAAACAAGTTTATTTTGAAATTTTTTATTGAAAAAAACAAAATAAGTTGAAAACAAAGCACATTTTCATATTTCAGATAAAAAAAGGAGAAAATTTCAAGGGAAACAAGGTTATTTTGAAATTTTTTATTGAAAAAGCCAAAATAAGATGAAAATAAAGCACATTTTTCATATTTCAGATTTAAAAGTGAAAATATCAAGGGAAACAATGTTATTTTGAAATTTTTATTGAAAAAAGACAAATAAGATGAAAATAAAGCACATTTTCATATTTCAGATTAAAAAAGAGAAAATCTCAAGGGAAACAAGGTTATTTTTAAAAAATTTTTATTTGAAAAGACAAAATAAGATGAAAATAAAACACATTTTCATATTTCAGATAAAAAAGTGAAAATGTCAAGGGAAACAAGGTTATTTTGAAATTTTTATTGAAAAAAGACAAAATAAGTTGAAAATAAAGCACATTTTTTTATTTCAGATTAAAAAAGTGAAAATATCAAGAGAAACAAAGGTTATTTTGAAATTTTTATTGAAAAAAAGACAAAATAAGACGAAAATAAAACACATTTTCATATTTCAGATTAAAAAAGTGAAAATCTCAAGGGAAACAAGGTTATTTTGAAATTTTTATTGAAACATGACAAAATAAGATGAAACTAAAGCACATTTTCATATTTCAGATGAAAAAAAGTGAAAATATCAAGGGAAACAAGGTTATTTTGAAATTTTTTATTGAAAAGAATAAAATAAGATGAAAATAAAGCACATTTTCATATTTCAGATTAAAAAAGAAAATCTCCAAGGGAAACAAGGTTATTTTGAAATTTTTATTGAAAAAAGACAAAATAAGATGAAAATAAACACATTTTCATATTTCAGATTAAAAAAGTGAAAATATCAAGGGAAACTAGGTTATTTTTGAAATTTATTGAAAAAAGACAAAATAAGATGAAAATAAAGCACATTTTCATATTTCAGATTAAAAGAGAAAGTATCAAGGGAAACAAGGTTATTTTGAAATTTTCTATTGAAAAAAGACAAAATAAGATGAAAATAAAAACACATTTCATATTTCAGATTAAAAAAAGAAAAAAATCTCAAGGGAAACAAAGTTATTTTGAAATTTTTTATTGAAAAAAGACAAAATAAGATGAAAATAAAGCACATTTTCATATTTCAGATTAAAAAAGTGAAAATATCAAAGGGAAACAAGTTTATTTTGAAATTTTTTATTGAAAAAAACAAAATAAGTTGAAAACAAAGCACATTTTCATATTTCAGATAAAAAAAGAGAAAATTTCAAGGGAAACAAAGTTATTTTGAAATTTTTATTGAAAAAAACCAAAATAAGATGAAAATAAAGCACATTTTCATATTTCAGATTTAAAAAGTGAAAATATCAAGGGAAACAATGTTATTTTGAAATTTTTTTATTGAAAAAAGACAAAATAAGATGAAAATAAAGCATTTTCATATTTCAGATTAAAAAAGTGAAAATATCAAGGGAAACAAGGTTATTTTTGAAATTTTTATTGAAAAGACAAAATAAGACGAAAATAAAGCACATTTTCATATTTCAGATTAAAAAGTGAAAATCTCAAGGGAAACAAAGGTTATTTTGGAAATTTTTTATTGAAACATGACAAAGTTGAAACTAAAGCA
Source organism: Ascarosepion bandense (assembly GCA_037127315.1). Classification (NCBI taxonomy): domain Eukaryota; kingdom Metazoa; phylum Mollusca; class Cephalopoda; order Sepiida; family Sepiidae; genus Ascarosepion; species Ascarosepion bandense. The sequence continues at coordinate 12,715 of JBBBDQ010012553.1, forward strand.
CATTTTCATATTTCAGATGAAAAAAGTGAAAATATCAAGGGAAACAAGGTTATTTTGAAATTTTTTATTGAAAAAAGACAAAATAGATGAAAATAAAAACATTTTCATATTTCAGATTAAAAAAGTGAAAATATCAAGGGAAACAAGGTTATTTTGAAATTTTTTATTGAAACATGACAAAATAAGATGAAAATAAGCACATTTTCATATTCAGATGAAAAAAGTGAAAATATCAGGGAAACAAGGTTATTTTGAAATTTTTATTGAAAAAAGACAAAATAAGATGAAAATAAAGCACATTTTCATATTTCCAGATTAAAAAAGAGAAAATATCAAGGGAAACAAGGTTATTTTGAAATTTTTTATTGAAAAAAGACAAAAATAAGATGAAAATAAAGCACATTTTCATATTTCAGATTAAAAAGATAAAATATCAAGGGAAACCAGGTTATTTTGAAATTTTTTATTGAAAAAAGACAAAATAAGATGAAAATAAAGCACATTTTCATATTTCAGATTAAAAAATATCAAAGGAAATAAAGGTTATTTTGAAATTTTTATTGAGAAAAAAGAAAGACAAAAATAAGATGAAAATAAAGCACATTTTCATATTTCAGATTAAAAAAAAGTGAAAATATCAAGGGAAACAAGGTTATTTTGAAATTTTTATTGAAACATGACAAAATAAGATGAAACTAAAGCATATTTTCATATTTCAGATTAAAAAAAAAAAGTGAAAATATCAAGGGAAACAAGGTTATTTTGAAATTTATTATTGAAAAAAGACAAAATAAGATGAAAATAAAGCACATTTTCATATTTCAGATTAAAAAAAGAGAAAATCTCAAAGGAAACAAGGTTATTTTTGAAATTTTTATTGAAAAAAGACAAAATAAGATGAAAATAAAGCACATTTTCATATTTCAGATAAAAAAAGTGAAAATATCAAGGGAAACAAGGTTATTTTGAAATTTTTTATTGAAAAAGAGCAAAATAAGTTGAAAATAAAGCACATTTTTTTATTTCAGATTAAAAAAAGAGAGAAAATATCAAGGGAAACAAGGTTATTTTGAAATTTTTATTGAGAAAAGCTGAAAATAAGATGAAAATAAAGCACATTTTCATATTTTGAATTAAAAAACGTGAAAATCTCAAAGGGGAAACAAGGTTATTTTGAAATTTTTATTGAAAAAGAAAAATAAGGTGAAAATAAAGCACATTTTCATATTTCAGATTAGAAAAGTAAAAATATCAAGGGAAACAAGGTTATTTTGAAATTTTTATTGAAAAAAGACAAAATAAGATGAAAATAAGCACATTTCATATTTCAGATTAAAAGAGAAAATATCAAGGGAAACAAGGTTATTTTGAAATTTTTATTGAAACATGACAAATAAGATGAAACTAAACACATTTTCATATTTCAGATTAAAAAAGTGAAAATATCAAGGGAAACAAGGTTATTTTTGAAATTTATTATTGAAAAAAGACAAAATAAGATGAAAATAAAGCACATTTTCATATTTCAGATTAAAAAAGAGAAAGTATCAAGGGAAACAAGGTTATTTTTGAAATTTTTATTGAAAAAAGACAAAATAAGATGAAAATAAAGCACATTTTCATATTTCAGATTAAAAAAAGAGAAAATCTCAAGGGAAACAAGGTTATTTTTGAAATTTTTTATTGAAAAAAGACAAAATAAGATGAAAATAAAGCACATTTTCATATTTCAGATTAAAAAAGTGAAAATATCAAGGGAAACAAGTTTATTTTGAAATTTTTTATTGAAAAAAACAAAATAAGTTGAAAACAAAGCACATTTTTATATTTCAGATAAAAAAAAGAGAAAATTTCAAGGGAAACAAGGTTATTTTTGGGAAATTTTTTATTGAAAAAAGCAAAATAAGATGAAAATAAAACACATTTTCATATTTCAGATTTAAAAAGTGAAAATATCAAGGGAAACAATGTTATTTTGAAATTTTTATTGAAAAAAGACAAAATAAGATGAAAATAAAAAGCACATTTTCATATTTCAGATTAAAAAGTGAAAATATCAAAGGAAACAAGGTTATTTTGAAATTTTTATTGAAACATGACAAAATAAGATGAAACTAAAGCACATTTTCATATTTCAGATGAAAAAGTGAAAATATCAAGGGAAACAAGGTTATTTTGAAATTTATTATTGAAAAAAAGACAAAATAAGATGAAAATAAAGCACATTTTCATATTTCAGATTAAAAAAGAGAAAGTATCAAGGGAAACAAGGTTATTTTGAAATTTTTATTGAAAAAAGACAAATAAGATGAAAATAAAAACACATTTTCATATTTCAGATTCAAAAAGAGAAAATCTCAAGGGAAACAAGGTTATTTTGAAATTTTTTATTGAAAAGACAAAATAAGATGAAAATAAAGCATTTTCATATTTCAGATTAAAAAAGTGAAAATATCCAAGGGAAACAAGGTTATTTTGAAATTTTTTATTGAAAAAAGACAAAATAAGATGAAAAATAAAGCACATTTTTATATTTCAGATTAAAAAAGATAAAATATCAAGGGAAACCAGGTTATTTTGAAATTTTTTATTGAAAAAAGACAAAATAAGATGAAAATAAAGCACAGTTTCATATTTCAGATTAAAAAAGAGAAAATATCAAGGGAAACAAGGTTATTTTGAAATTTTTTATTGAAAAAAGACAAAATAAGATGAAAATAAAGCACATTTTCATATTTCAGATTAAAAAAGTGAAAATATCCAAAGAAACAAGGTTATTTTGAAATTTTTTATTGAAACATGACAAAATAAGATGAAACTAAAGCATATTTTCATATTTCAGATTAAAAAAGTGAAAATATCAAGGGAAACAAGGTTATTTTGAAATTTATTATTGAAAAAAGGCAAATAAGATGAAAATAAAGCACATTTTTATATTTCAGATTAAAAAGAGAAAATCTCAAGGGAAACAAGGTTATTTTGAAATTTTTTATTGAAAAAAGACAAAATAAGATGAAAATAAAAACACATTTTCATATTTCAGATAAAAATGTGAAAATATCAAGGGAAACAAGGTTATTTTTAAAATTTTTATTGAAAAAAGACAAAATAAGATGAAAATAAAAGCACATTTTTATATTTCAGATTAAAAAGAGAAAATATCAAGGGAAACAAGGTTATTTTGAAATTTTTATTGAGAAAAGCGAAAATAAGATGATAATAAAGCATTTTCATATTTCAGATTAAAAAAGTGAAAATATCAAGGGAAACAAGGTTATTTTGAAATTTTTTATTGAAACATGACAAAATAAGATGAAACTAAAGCACATTTTCATATTTCAGATTAAAAAGTGAAAATATCAAGGAAACAAGGTTATTTTGAAATTTATTATTGAAAAAGACAAAATAAGATGAAAATAAAGCACATTTTCATATTTCAGATTAAAAAAGAGAAAGTATCAAAGTAGATTATTTTGAAATTTTTATTGAAAAAAGAATAAAATAAGATGAAAATAAAGCACATTTTCATATTTCAGATTAAAGAGAGAAAATCTCAAGGGAAACAAAGGTTATTTTGAAATTTTTATTGAAAAAAGACAAAATAAGATGAAAAATAAAACACATTTCATATTTCAGATTAAAAAATTTAAAATATCAAAACAAGTTTATTTTGAAATTTTATTGAAAAAACAAAATAAGTTGAAAACAAAGCACATTTTTATATTTCAGATAACAAAAGAGAAAATTTCAAGGGAAACAAGGTTATTTTGAAATTTTTATTGAAAAAAACCAAAATAAGATGAAAATAAAACACATTTCATATTCAATTTAAAAAGTGAAAATATCAGGGAAACAATGTTATTTTGAAATTTTTTTTATTGAAAAGACAAAATAAGATGAAAATAAAGCACATTTTCATATTTCAGATTAAAAAAGTGAAAATATCAAGGGAAACAAGGTTATTTTGAAATATTTTATTGAAACATGACAAAATAAGATGAAACCCAAAGCACATTTTCATATTTCAGATGAAAAAAGTGAAAATATCAAGGGAAACAAGGTTATTTTGAAATTTATTATTGAAAAAAGACAAAATAAGATGAAAATAAAGCACATTTTCATATTTCAGATTAAAAAAGAAGTATCAAGGGAAACAAGGTTATTTTGAAATTTTTTATTGAAAAAGACAAAATAAGATGAAAATAAAGCATTTTCATATTTCAGATTAAAAAAGAGAAAATCTCAAGGAAACAAAGGTTATTTTGAAATTTTTATTGAAAAGACAAATAAAAATTGAAAATAAAGCACATTTTCATATTTCAGATTAAAAAAGTGAAAATATCAAGGAAACAAGTTTATTTTGAAATTTTTATTGAAAAAATTAAAATAAGTTGAAAACAAAGCACATTTTTATATTTCAGATTAAAAAAGAGAAAATCTCAAGTAAGTTAATTTTGAATTTTTATTGAAAAAAGACAAAATAAGATGAAAATAAAGCACATTTTCATATTTCAGATTAAAAAAGAGAAAATATCCAGGGAAACAAGGTTATTTTGAAATTTTTTATTGAAAAAGACAAAATAAGATGAAAATAAAGCACATTTTCATATTTCAGATTAAAAGTGAAAATATCAAGGGAAACAAGGTTATTTTGAAATTTTTATTGAAACATGACAAAATAAGATGAAACTAAAGCATATTTTGATATATCAGATTAAAGTGAAAATATCAAGGGAAACAAGGTTATTTTGAAATTTATTATTGAAAAGACAAAAAATAAGATGAAAATAAAGCATTTTCATATTTCAGATTAAGAAAATCTCAAGGAAACAAGGTTATTTTGAAATTTTTTATTGAAAAAAGACAAAATAAGATGAAAATAAAGCACATTTTCATATTTCAGATAAAAAAAGTGAAAATATCAAGGGAAACAAGGTTATTTTGAAATTTTTTATTGAAAAAAAGACAAAATAAGATGAAAATAAAGCACATTTTTATATTTCAGATTAAAAAAGAGAAAATATCAAGGGAAACACGGTTATTTTTGAAATTTTTTATTGAGAAAAGCGAAAATAAGATGAAAATAAAACACATTTTCATATTTCAGATTAAAAACGTGAAAATATCAAGGGAAACAAGGTTATTTTGAAATTTTTATTGAAAAAGAAAAAATAAGGTGAAAATAAAGCACATTTTCATATTTCAGTTTAGAAAGTAAAAATATCAGAAACAAGGTTATTTTGAAATTTTTTATTGAAAAAAGACAAAATAAGATGAAAATAAGCACATTTTCATATTTCAGATTAAAAAGTGAAAATATCAAGGGAAACAAGGTTATTTTGAAATTTTTTATTGAAACATGACAAAATAAGATGAAACTAAAGCACATTTTCATATTTCAGATGAAAAAAGTAAAAATATCAAGGGAAACAAGGTTATTTTGAAATTTTTTATTGAGAAAAGCCAAAATAAGATGAAAATAAAGCACATTTTCATATTTCAGATTAAAAAAGTGAAAATATCAAGGGAAACAAGGTTATTTTGAAATTTTTTATTGAAAAAAGACAAAATAAGATGAAAATAAAGCACATTTTTATATTTCAGATTAAAAAAGATAAAATATCAAGGGAAACCAGGTTATTTTGAAATTTTTTATTGAAAAAAGACAAAATAAGATGAAAATAAAGCACATTTTCATATTTCAGATTAAAAAAGAGAAAATATCAAGGGAAACAAGGTTATTTTGAAATTTTTTATTGAAAAAAGACAAAATAAGATGAAAATAAAGCACATTTTCATATTTCAGATTAAAAAAGTGAAAGTATCAAGGGAAACAAGGTTATTTTGAAATTTTTTATTGAAACATGACAAAATAAGATGAAACTAAAGCATATTTTCATATTTCAGATTAAAAAAGTGAAAATATCAAGGGAAACAAGGTTATTTTGAAATTTATTATTGAAAAAAGACAAAATAAGATGAAAATAAAGCACATTTTCATATTTCAGATTAAAAAAGAGAAAATCTCAAGGGAAACAAGGTTATTTTGAAATTTTTTATTGAAAAAAGACAAAATAAGATGAAAATAAAGCACATTTTCATATTTCAGATAAAAAAGTGAAAATATCAAGGGAAACAAGCTTATTTTGAAATTTTTTATTGAAAAAAGACAAAATAAGATGAAAATAAAGCACATTTTTATATTTCAGATTAAAAAAGAGAAAATATCAAGGGAAACACGGTTATTTTGAAATTTTTTATTGAGAAAAGCGAAAATAAGATGAAAATAAAACACATTTTCATATTTCAGATTAAAAACGTGAAAATATCAAGGGAAACAAGGTTATTTTGAAATTTTTTATTGAAAAAAGAAAAAATAAGGTGAAAATAAAGCACATTTTCATATTTCAG
>JBBBDQ010012555.1:0-24414 GCA_037127315.1 Ascarosepion bandense
ATAGAAATTAAACAATAATAATTAAACAATAAGTTCACTTTTAAGTTATGAGGAGATTTTTTTCATAGGTATAAAAACAATAATAATAGCAATTTAAAAATCCTAGTTCAGTTCATTATTTTTTATTTATTATCATAAGTAATAACAAAAATTAAATTAAATTAAGCAAATTCACTATATGCTATTTTTTAAAAATTCTATAATGTAATTTGTGTATAATTACAAATAAAATAATAAAACTAACTGAAATTGATAACTCACTAAGTTTTTTTTAATTAAAAGTGTATTATTTCATGAGTACAAATAAAATATACACTCTATGGTAGTAATTTAAAAAATTCCAGTTCCAATACGCTAGTTTTTAAGTAATAAAATGGATAGATAGTGAAAATATTGAAAAAAATTTGAGAAAATTTTAAGATATATTTAAGAGAAGTGAAAATGTTATGATTGCATATATATATATATATATATATATATATATACATATATGGAAGGGAGAAAAATTAGATATTCAAAACAAGGGAATAAAAGCAGCAGTAAGCTATCTCACTCTCTTTCTTAAAAAACATGGGTGGTTGTAAATTATAAATAAAGATCATAGCAGGCGTGGTTGACTCATACAAGTGACATGAGAGTTGCAAACAAATGTCAAAAGACATTAACCGTTAATTGATAATGGTCCTTTTGGGAAGCTCACTGCACCTGTTGGGGGGTCAACAAGTTAATTTCCTTTTAGCAACAATAGTCGAGAACCGAGTCGAAAAAAATCCTCATTCAGCCCAAGGATAATATAAATTGACTCTGTCTGGTGATAGTTTATAGATGAACAAATTGTAGCGTGATGTTGGCGACTTTTAGTTTGAGAGTGAGGGATATAAATTGAATGATTTCAAATTATTCGTTTCTTTTGACCTCATAGAAACATTTATCTCTAGCTATTGCACTTGGATCCACTTTAAATAACATCAAGATGTTTCATTACGGATCTCGTTTTTTTATCAAATTATAAGATATTTTTCTTTAATTCAAACAGCAATTTTTCTTGCTATAAATTTTTCAGTTTTGACTTCAAAACTCTGCGTTTGGAAACATATAATGAACACATTTAATATTTTTATACATGTAAATGGTAGAATGGTTAAAATAACAAAGTAGAAAAAGTATCCCAATCTTATATGTTTCACTTTTATTAAAGTTCTCTGCAGAAATTGTGTAAAACGTAAATTAATAAATAAGGATCATTTAAAAGAATAAATATAAGAATAAAATAAGCGAAAAGAATGAATTAAAATATTTTTTAAAATTCAAAGTTATTTTGTATTTTAGTAAAAAATATATTATAACAAGAGAACAATGCATAAAATAATTCTAATATTTTTTTAGACAAAAGATATCAAATTGTTTTGCTAGCTTTTGTTGTAACATTTTCTGACTCTTTAAACAAAACCTAATTTCCAAACAAAACATAAATAGATAAATATTCGTGGACAATCAAATTAGAAAAACGAGCAATTTGCAGAAAGAAGTACAAGACTAGGTTTGCTTAAATACCCAAAATAAAAAGTGTAAATAAAGAGTACATTGAACATGTTTAAAACCTTTTTAAAACTTAACGTTTCTGTCTTCCGACATTCATTTTATCTTTTTGTATTAATTTATTTTTACTCGTAACTATATATCTTTTGTCAAAAATATAAATCTATATTTAGATAGATTTATTTTTAATATTAAACTGTGATTCACATCAAAATGAATGTATCATCTTGGTCAAATAATAATGACGCCTTTTATAGAAAAAAAATTAATGAACTATCAATGGGAACTATATCAGGCACTTTCCCAAACATGTAAATGCATTTTTAAATTGAAAAATAAAACAATCTTTGAGTGTTGGCTTTTTTAATAAAGCATTGGAATTGAAGAATATGCTGCTGACCTTATCCGTTTTTTTTTTTGTTGTTTTTTGTAGATATCTTTTCCTGACACTATTTTCTTATTTGAAAATATTAACTTTATGTTCTATTTTGACCATACAACATTTTTGTATTTTTTTATTGATTTACTAAGACACAAGGGTATGAAAGTGTTATCAGAAGGAGAGTAGATAGCAATGGATATTGCAATTACTTTTTTGTTGATTAAATTTGATGTCTCTTACATTTGTTATTAAAAGTTTCCATTCCGCATAGATTATTAAATTTTTCATCTGTATACTTCATATCATTTTGAAATTTATTCTATTTCGTATTTTATAAAAATATCTTCATATATAAAAGCACGAACATTTTTTTCATAATCATTTCACCAAATTCAATGTATGATCGCCACTGGTGCGTAGTGGGTTACAGTGAGAGAAAAGCAAGTTTCAGGGGATCTCGAAGAAAAGATAAGATGGCTGGGAATCAAGTAGGTAGAAGATGGAAATTGAGGTTGTAAATACGAAAATGCTAAATACAGTAAACATGAAAATACAACAATGTCAACGTATTACAGGAAAATAAAAAGAGAAGTAGATAAGGATAGGTGTAGGCTCAGCAAAAAGATTTTTCTGTACTAAGTTAGAGCAATGATAAAATACAGAACACTAATAAGTTGTAGACTTAATAAAAAATACCTATTGTGTTACCTGCCATCTGACTAGTTTCATTGGTTTGTTTATTTATTTATATTTTACCTTAAAGTGCTTAATGCTGCTTTTTAGTATTCAAGTGACATTTTTCATACTTTCCTTCTCCCTTGTAATTGTGTGGTTATACACAGGGTTTATATATATATATATATATATATATATATATATATATCTGTGTGTGTGTGTGTGTGTGTGTGTGTGTGTGTGTGTGTGTGTGGAGATGATTAGACAATGGAAAAACTTATAAATGACGTATTTTGCCAAAGCCTGTTGGTCTCGACAAAAAAAAATAAAAAATAAAAAATAAAATATTTATCCTAAAAATATCCAACGCATTTTCGTAACAAAAAAAGTTTTTTTTTCTACCCGATTTGAAAAAAGCTTTAAGAGACCAATGGATGTGGCGAAACGCGTCGTTTATAAGCTCTGATACTTTCCTCATTATCTCTAATTTTATTTCGAGTACTATTATACATGCTATATAAACACAGATGCGCACCCAAACACGAACAAACCTGTGTATGTGTATGTATATGCGTATTTCTGTTTGTGTTGTGTGTGTGTGTGTATCTATCTAATCTGTTATCTACTTAAAAATAAAATAAGTATTTTTTAGAAAATAAAGTTAAAGTACGATGAAAAACATGTTTTACCTAGAATATGTTTAAAAAATTCAAGGTTAGTAATCGAAGATGTAATAGTTAAGCAAACTTTAATAGCATATTTAAATGTGTCTAAATCATGTTCTTTGAAAGATATATCGCAAACTCTTAATATTAAAAAATGATAGGAGGTACAAATTTTCATCTTCGGAAAAAAGTGTATCTTGTCATTATATTTTATATTTGTGGTGCAGTGGATATCGGCTCAGGATGAAAATTCAAAGAGCCATCTTCGAATTCCAGTTGAATTCACTTACGTGCAAATACACTTGGGAAAGGTATTATAATCCGTTTCTTACCTCCAGCTATGGGTTAATAACAGGGCAGACTGGGTTCTATAGCCTTGGATGACAACCAGTCTAGCACAGAATGTAATGGTAACCTACTGCGGGATAATCATCTGCCCAGTCAGTCATGTCTCGTTCGAGACATGATCGCCCAAGCCTGTAACAAGTATGGCACTAAACTGACTGACTGTATGTTGGGAAAGGGTAAAGATAATTCGACGAAACTATTAAACAGATATTTAATTATTTTCAGAAATTTGTTGACGTAGTCTTTGTTCCTGTTATTGTTGCTTCTTTTTTTTATTCTTCTTCTTTGAGGCTTCATTTTATTTTACGTGTTATATGTTACTTAGAATAAGGGAATTTACTATAAATGCAAGTTTTCTGATCATAAAGTTGTATCCCTTGGATATGTTTTTAATAATTATAGCTTGTCCTGAAATAATGTCACTTTTAAATTGTTTGAATGTAAGTGGAGCTTAATTAATACAATTAGAGTTAATCACCTGTTTTTACATTTTTTTACATTATATAAACTTCAATCGCCGGAAATGGCGGTAAATTAATAAAACAGCTTAGATCATAGAAAGTTTTTATTTCGTGAAAATATTGCAATTGTTGTTAAATTTTTAAAATGCATCTAAAGGATTATACACACATACAAGTATATGAATAAAAACAAAATGTCAACTTTTCTTAGCCGAAGCGTTTCCTCTTTTGATGAACTTTATTTGCAATCCGTGTTTATAAATAGATGTAAAAATGTCGGCAGTTCTTCAGAATTGCAAAATTTCAGAATGCACATGAATATATATGAGACTAACTGAATATCAAAGTAAATTATGGACGATACTAAATGACGTAATTTAATGTTTAATACACGAAATTGAGTAAATGTTTTTTATTGTTGTTGGTTTATATTATTATTGATATTATTTTAGTTAAAATTATTTTATATATCATATATTTTTTAAATAATAGGTTTTGAAATTAACTGCATTATTTTAATTTGAAAATAGTAAATTATTTCATATAGTTATTTTCCTTTGAAATTCTCGAGAGTGATACCAGGTCAGGTCAAACTTTTTGGCCAGTCCTCGACTCTCTTCCTTTCCTCTCTCTCTCTCTCTCTTACAACACACACACACACGCGCGCGTTTTTATATAACACATCACTCAGTAAATCTTAGGCCTAACTAATAAAACAACAACTTGAAGCCAAATTCAACTTTATTCATCAACATAGTCTTCTTCTAGGGTGATACACTGATTCCAGCGTTTCTCTAATAATTCGATGCCTTTCTTGTAGAACGATTTTCTTTGCCTCAAAATACGCATCAGTTTCCGATATCACTTCTTCATTGGAGCCAAGTCTCTTTCCCTGGAGTATTCTTTTGAGGTCTGCAAACAGCCAATAGTCGCGGCTACTACTTGTACTCCTCTGAGACACTTGTTCATGATTCTAAAGGTAAGCTGGACTCTCGCAGCCATCTCATTCATCTTATTCCCCACTGCCGATGACTGGGGAATAGGGAATAGAATGACGATACAAATGTTCGGATGTAAGCGGGTGCCGGTTATCTATATTTAATTGAATATTCCGGGTAACCCTTTTTTCTGTATCTCAAAAATAGCAAAATTATATAAGGAAAATAACTTAAAAGCAATTCAAAATTTTTCATAATTGCATCCCCTTGTCAAATTAAATTCATCACATCTATTCGATTATAAACCAAAAACATATTTCTTAGATGCTTGCTTCGTTTCCGAAATTTCTATTCTAAGTTAATTCCTATCATGAGAATCCCTTTGTGTACTCAGTGCCTTATTACCACTTATTTTTTTGAATTGTCGACAATAATTTATTGATACAGCTTCTTAAACTACTGATATGGTAATTTCATTGTGTTTAAAATAGGTAATTCCACGAAATCGCTGAAAATAAAACGGCGTAATATGAAGAAATACGGCCCAGACTTAATAAAAACGAACTTTTCTATTAAAATATTTACGTTATTTAAAAAAGAAATTCTATGTTTGGCCCCAAAAGGTCATGTGTTTCGAGGATTCTTCCCTTTTAGGAAAGTTCAACAATTTTGTCAATTCTGATCAACATTTTATAAACGCACTACTTTTTCAACTATAACATATCACAGATATATATTTTATTTCCGCAGATTTTTTAAAACCGAGAATTAACTTTGGTTTGCAAATGTGTCGATTTCTCGAAAGTGACCAAAAAATTTAAATGTGTGTGTGCATGTGTGCGTGTGTAACCTAGCATTCCATGCTTAATATCTTCATATAACCTGAAATATAAACACTATCGCTTCTATTAGAGCATAGGCCATCAAGGATTCTCTCGCTATCAATGAGGTGGTGGTCGATGCTCCTGTACCTAGTCTTTAGAAGTAGTGTTGACTCTACGCAACCCCTTTATTCTCTGGAGTAGATACACTGGTTTATAACCAAGTATGTAGAACGTAAACTGTACTGATATTTAATTAGCTGGAGAGAGAAGCGACGGATTAATACATATTCCAACGGCTGTTGGGCCGTAAGAGAATGCTGAGGATTCAACTGGAATTCGAACACGGTTCTCCGATTTCTCCTCCACTGCACCACAATGCACATCCGCTAGTTTATATCAATAATAAGCGCAGAAAAGTGTGCCTGTGTATATGTAATCGCATTTGTATACATATATGTGTATGTGTGTACAAGCCTTTATATCTATATAAGTACGTACATGTATGCGTGTTTGCGTAAAAGTATAAATACAGGCACATACCTTCAAATTTTAAAAAATGGTAAATAAAACGCTATTAATAAACCATACTTGCAACTTAATACCCCAATATTCCTTAAGATATCGCAAGTGGGAATATATATAAATATTTAATCATTTAAGCATTAAAATTATTCATGTAATGAATTAAATTTCATAACTCAAGATATGAGTAGAATGCTTAAAAATTAAAAACGACAGCCTGTAAAATAACAGAAGTTGTATTTACTTACGCGAAAAATTATTAATCCTAATCCTCTCTCTCCAGCTATGGAGTAAATAGCAGGAGATATTGAGTTTTATAGCTTTAGTTGGCATCCAGTTTATCGCAGAAAACAATAGTCACATACAGCTAGAAAATCTTCAGCCCAGTTAGTCATGTTACTTTCAAGACATGATCACCCAAACTTAAATATATACTGACTGATTGTGTGTGACTGAATATATATAATAGATATCGATGTGTACATAGATGCATAAATACATATGTATATCATATATTAATATATATTTGTGTATTTGTAATCATGTGTGTATGGGTGTACGTGTGTTTATTTAATGTCACCGATGACCTGACTTCATCGATAAAATGCTTATTTTCATGATGACTCAAGTTCGACAGCAAAAACAAAAGATACGCAGCAAAAAATAAAAAAAACAATGAAGCAAAACACAGATTTTTATATATTTGTTAAAGTCCGATTTCATACAAAATACAGAAAGAAAATTCATCAGCAAAAAAAAAGAAAACTTCATTAGTGGCCGTACGTCTTGTGTATTTTGTATAATTGTTTTCATAATTGCGTTTCACATACAAACGATCATCAAACCATGTGTAACTAATTATTGCGCTGTCTTCTTTTCCAGCAAATGATTGTGTTTCGAGCAGGATATTAATACATTTAGACAGTGAGTACCGACCCGGAACAAGAAATCGCAAATAAACTTAGAAAAAGAAATAAAGGCAATAAAACAAACCTAGATATTTTAGCCGTTTATTTAAAGTTGATTTCATACAAAATATACAAAGAAAATCCACCACCAAAAAAAGAAAAGAAAAGATAAAAATTAATTTATTAATTGTACAAATTGTACCTCAGCTTGTGTATTTTATTGTAATTGTTTTCATGATTGCAAAGTTCTGAGATCAACATTCGATCATTTTATTAAAATGTTTCAATTAAATACTGAGATGAGTATTTAAATACGTTTGTATATATATATATGCGTGCATATGCGTAATAGTTATCAACTGTCTCGAATGTGTTGACAGAAAGCATCATTCAAAAATGTGAATACACGATTCTTTGCAAATGTCTTGGCACTTCATCTTCATATCTGAGTTCATTTTCACTGGCACGCTTGCAGACATTTCCAACGTCGTGTATTTTAATGGATTTGTAGCAAAAGTTGGAGTTTCTTTAAAAAATACACGAAATACAATATTCTTCTTCGTTCCAAACATTCATATCAAAGCCATGTGCCAGAAACATTTCAATAGACTCTTTTTGTTGATATTGAGGCAAATGAATCACGTAGTGAGGTGTTAAAGCCATATTCATTTTGGCTGTAAACATCTGCCTTACACGACAATAACAGTTTGCAGATCGCCAAGGGAAAGGCATTTTTAACAGAAATGTAAAAGCGAATTATTGCCACATCCCCGAAGATCGATTTTTTTAAATTTTTTTCCTCCCGTTAATCCGAGACAGTTTTTCTGGACTAAGATTGAGAACGAATTTTATCAACATAATGATTGTGTAAAACTGTGAATCGATTGTCAGCGATTTTGACAATGGCCTAACCATCATTCGACGAAATCGATCAGCGACCTCTTCGAAATGTTTGCATAATGTCTAGTATTTCTTGTACAATTTCTAAGGATTCTTCAGCATTATTATTTTTCAGCATCCAAGTTATCCATATGCACATCGAATGCATGCATGGAATCATTCGGAAAAATGTTACGTCTGTCGTCGATGCTAATGACTGCAAAGAAGAAGGCAAACAGTTTCAAACAATCACGTACATTTCATGTTGCACACGACTATTCCGATTGCTCTGACAGTATAAGGTTACGTAAACCAAAGAACATTTCATGACCTAAACTGGCCTTTTGACTATCTTCGTTTAAGATGTCGACGATATTTTCTAAACTGCTGTTAGAAATGCTCTGTGTTTCCATTTTGCAAGAAAAGGAGTCGTTGCGGCCAAGTCTAAAATACGGCTACTCATTCCCCAATAATACTGAGCTTTGAATTTATCATTTTGTAGTAAAGAATAGCAACTGTTGATTTGATAACTTCCAGCCAAACTGTTTGTGGTTTCAGCTCCGTGCCTATGCAAATAATCTATTATTTGCATAAAACCTTTATGGGCCGCCAAAAATACGGCGTTTTCTCCCAGAATCATTTGTAAATTGACGTTAGCATTAAAAGAAACTAAAATACGAACACTAAAATGCGAGTTTTGTTGTTCTGGCTAGCATGAGAGCCGTTTTCCATGAACATTGACACGGTTCGGGTCAGCGATTGTTCAATAACATATATCTGCATATATTTGGATAGTTTACAGACACCATTAAAGGAGTGTTACCCTCGATATCGACATTATCAACATAGGCGCCATTCTCAGCAGATATTCTACCAGAGGCATATCCCCATTGATACACATAAAATGTAATGCTGACTTTTCTTCGTAGTTAACGCTGTTTATGTCAGCCCCGTGGTTGGTAAGAAATTTCACAAGTTCAATAGACTTGTTATCAGCTGCCATAGTGATGCACGGGCTAGCGTCCTTTGCATTGGCCCCGCACTTCTCAACCAGATATTTGACTAGATCAATGTCTTTATTTCTGATGGCTGCAAACAAGAGAGATTCTTTTAATCTTCTTCGAGACGATATCTTGTCGTTCTTTCAGAAAAAAAGATTCAGTATTGATTAATTTCACCCATTTTGTTTAGTCTCTATCAAACTGTTAATTCTCTTGACTACAGTCACCTTCATCTTGTGTCCTACAAAAAGTAAAGAATGATTCATATATTAATTTCGTGGAGTTTTTATGAGAATTCTGACGTTTAAATATATACATTTTCTAATGTAAAAAACTTGAATTCTACACACAAATACCTGCAAATATAAACAATATACAAAGATGAGAATACTAATAAATTTCGTGAGATGTTACACAGAATTTTTCGATTTAATTTTTCCTATTCATATCACTTATCGCCGTCTCTCTATTATACCTTGTGCGAACATTATACAATAAATATTTTTCAAATCAAATTTAAATACTTATAGAGATAGAGGTGCAGAAAATGAATAGTTTACGAAAGTTAAATTTTGAGACTTTTTCACCTTGATTCTAAACGTTGTGCGTTCGACTCACAAGTTGACCCGAAAAATTTTAAATTGATCTCTACATTTCATCATCCACTTCACGTCAAGTAAGGACAGCACGACTACCAGCACTTATATTTTGATTATATAAAGCGAATTTCTTTAGATTAAAAAAAAAAAACAAATCAATCACTGAGTCATGATTTTAAAAAAAGCATAAAAATTAAAATATTTGCTTACCTTTCCGTTTTCCTTTTGACGTGTGTGTGGGAAGACGTCTTTTTACTGCCTTTTTTCTTATTTGCAATGTCTGAGAAAATTCGAAAAAATTTATATATTAATTTCGTGGGGGTTTTATGAAATTCTGACGTTTAAGATATACATATTTCTAATGTAAAAACTTGAATTCTGCAAGAAATACATACCAAATATACAAAGAAGACAATGAATGAACAATATACAAAGATAGAATACAGCAATAAATTTTCGTGAACATTATCACACAGAATTTTTTCGATTTCATTTTTGTATTCATAGCACTTATCGCTACGTTTCTCTATTATTCACCTTGTGCGAACATTATGCAAGAAATATTTCAAATCAAATTCAAATACCTTTCCATAGGTAGATATAGTTGCAGAGAAAATGAATACTTTACAGAAAGTTAAATTTTGAAGAGACTTTTCACCTTGATTCTAAACGTTGTACATTCGACTCCTACGTGAGCCAAGAAAACTTTTAAATTGATCTCTACATTTTTTCATCATCACTTCACGTCAAGTAAGGACAGCACGACTACCAGCACTTATATTTTGATTATAAGCCGTTCAAAACAAAATACAAAATCTATTTCTTAAAAAACCTATTATGTACCATAGACTTCATTTCCTCCTCAAAACGGGTCCGACAAATACACACACACACACACACACACACACACACATATATATATATATATATATATATATATATATATATTATAAATCATATTTAGAACGTGTACATAATTATTCTATATATATCCGCTACAAAAGGTACGATTTGTTTCGACATTAAAACTTTAATGTACAGTCAGCCGGTGTGTAAAAATGTGGAAATCCTCTTTCCTTATATTTATTTAGATTTGTTTGAGGTGTTAGTGGGGACCTCTATAATTTATGATAAATATTCACAGCTCTATAAATTATATATCGAGCACTGTTTAAATTAATGTTTTGGACGTTGTAAGAATTCTTTCTTCGTTCGGTATTCACTCGGATATATATATATATATATATATATATATATATATATATATATATATATATATATATATTACGTCTAAACACGACTCATATAAGTGAAGAATCCGAAAACAAAGGACTTGAAGGTAAATCCAATAGGATCTTATTAATATTAAATTGATCAAGCCAGAGGGCTCATATTAATTAATTTTTATTTACAGATCAATATTTATTCCCGTATAAACAATTGAAATTTTCAAAAATGTATGGCTATGTCGACGAGTGAATACTTTATTAGAGATAACAAAGGGTTATGGTAAAATAACTTTTGAGATTTATTTTAATTTAATTTCCTAATAATTAATGTAAAAATAAATATTCTTTTAGAATGGTTGTTTGTTCTTAATAGCTGTTTAATTTTAATATATTATATAATTACTTCTCATTCTTAAATCTCATTTCAGTCTCTAGGTAAATATTTAAAATAATTTATTTGATATCAACTTTTTCGGGCCATTTTAAATTGTAACCTTGAAAACGAGAAAGGCCGGTCTGTTGTCTGAGCCACTTCTTTTTACGCACGCACACACACACACACACACACACACACACACACACACACACACACACATATATATATATATATATATATATATATATATATATATATATATATATATATATTTTAATGTTTCTATTTTCACTTCCGTCACCAAATGGCAACTTACTGTTCAGTAAGCTAGACTCCGGAATGTTTTTTTTTTTTTACTTTCTTCCTCTTTTTTTTGTTACTTTTAGTTTTGTTTATACACACAGAGAAACAAATAATTTTATTTTATCATGATATTTTGTTATCGCTTATGAGACGAGTGTTAAATTTAAGCCTTGAATTGGTTATGTCGAAAATTTGAATTTTCACAAACACACACACACACACCACACACACACACACACACATATTATATATATATATTATAAGGAAGCTAAAGAACAGGTAGATTGAAATCCACTGTGCAAACATTCTCTTTTATAAATGATTTTAACGCAGAAATTCATCTCACATTATTCAAACTTAACGAAGGATGAATATAATATTATAATGGCGACTAAGATATCCGTTCTTATCCACAACCAAGAACAATGGATAAAAAGTAATTCTGGTAACCAATTTGACATTAAATGTGTGCGTTAGGCTCTTTGGAGTTTCCGATCTCATTGGTTTAATTACTTTATATAACCTCATCGCACACTATGACATTAACACACATGACATAGGTTATATAGACATGATGTGGACTTATGCTAGTACAAAATTCCACACATTCTAAACCCGATAAAATTAAAATGTCTAATCACTAAATTCAAAAGTCTAAACCTAAAAGTAATAATCAACATCGATTTAAAATTAATAAACTTCTTTGATGTAACACTGGACTTAGTAAATGATACTTATCAACAATACAACCCAACGAATACACATTATACATCCACCCAATGTCTAATTTCTCCCCAGAAATATAATAAAACCTGTATTATCCATAAAACACAAAATTAATAAAAACTGATCGAGTGAATAAGTATTTTATATACATAGTGATTTTTATAATAATGTCTAATGAATAATGTCTATAAAAGCATATCAAATACATAAAAGTTTTGACTATGAAAGAAAAAATAGAAACAGAAAAATCATTTGTTCTACACCTCCTTTTAACCATATGGTTAGCACTAAGTTCGGGCTGGAAATTCTCAATTTAATTGAGAAACATTTCCATAAAAATAATCTTCTAAGTGAAATTTTCAATAAAAATAGTTGTACAAATTATCTACAAATATTATTAAAAATCATAATAACAAAATCTTAAATCAGTATGTAAACCAAAGTAACAATAATTATTTAAATAATGAAAATAACAACAATAATACAAATATATGTAACAGTAGAAATGTAACAATTACCCACTGGAACATGAGTGTCTAACAAATTCAATTGTATATCAATGTGCTATATCATCATATCAAAACCCAACTATTAAAAACGTTTACAATAAATGTACTAAGAACATTTTTAAGCAGCGTTTGTATTTGCATTTTAAATTCCTTAAAAAATAACACGTACCGAAGCCAAACATCACTTTCTGCGCGTTGTTGGAGCTTAAAGATACAAATAAAAACCCCAAAGTAATATGGAAATTTCTGGAAAAAGGGATCTGTAAGTCTAGGTATGTACAAGAAATCACTGCCAATTTTCGATACCTCAATTTAAATTTAATTTTAAAAATAAAAACGTTTTCTTGAAGCTTTAATTTTACCTTTAATTGAAAGCAAAAATTAAATTTACTAATTACCATAAGCAAAATACCCTGGTTTACTTCAAACTGAAATTATATTGCTCTTGAATCAAAATTTCACTGAAAAAATTTTTTTTTAAATTTACTGCCATTATTGACGAATCGACAAAATTATGTAAACAGTAGCTAAATTTCTGATTTAAAATCTTGCAAAAAAAAATATACCTCCTTGACACGTTATTTAAGTTGATTTTTATAATTGAAACCTTCCTTTATCTGATTTCAAACAAGTATTAAGTGCTTACCAAGACTTGATATTACGAAATAAATCACTCTTAAAAACAGTAGCCCTCTTGTCAGCGCTTATCTAGGCGATAAATTACGTGTTGACAAGTAGCAGGTGTGAATGACGTTTGATGGCGGCCGTAAGTGACAAAAAAAAACGTGTATTTAAAACGTAATATTTGGAAATTTAAATTTTTTTTTGTTTTTTTAACTAAATAGTAAAAATTAAAAATTTAATATAATATTTTCAAAAATATAATATTTTATAGAATTTTAGTTTAGATTTATAGCCAGACTATGCTTTCTAATAAATAAAATAAAATATGCTTTCTGAAATAAATAATAAAAAATAAAATATGCTTTCTGAATAAATAAAAATAACATGTGCTTTCTGAATAAATAAAAATATGCTTTCTGAATAAATAAAAATATGTTTTCTGAATGAATAAAAAATTAAATTTTTTAAAGAAAGAATTAAATTAAAAATAACCGAACTGTTATTTATTAATATTTTTCTGAAATATTAAATATTTTTAGATATTACATATTTATCTTACATTATTAATATGCTTTCTGAAAAAATTAAATTTCTTTTAGAATAATTTTAATTTAATAAAAAAAAAGAATTAAATTAGAATCAAAGTTTGGTTTGTTTAGTTTTCGATGTAAGGGGAATTCATCCAAAGAGTTAACTTCTAAAAAACAATACGACCTCTACGGAAACTTGTTGATCCGTATGGAACACTGCAATTTAATAAAAATTTCCAAAATTTAATTATTTTTAGTTTTATTGGCAAAATTGGTGAATGATTTTTATTAAACTTTTCAATTTTCGATAGGCAATGTGATAATCAATTTTAAAAGTAAGAGGAAATTAAACAACGTTTTAATAAAAGGTTTTTAAAATATTTTTAACACTTTAGAATTATTATAATAAAAAAAATTAAAAAATAAACAATTATTTCAAAATTTTATTAGTAAACGAAAAAAAAATTTTTTCTTCTAGAGTATAATGTCCTTAATAATAATTATTTATTCCAGCAATTAAAAGTTTATCAAATTAAATTATATCAGAGATTTATTGCATTTTTATTTTACTCTTCGGAGCAGATTTTCGGCCAGGTTGTGCACTTTAGAATAGAAAACATAGATGATTTATATGCCCCAATGAGTCCCGCATTTAACTAATAAAAAAAAATTTATACAGATATTAAAATTTATTAAAATTTTATGGATTTACGTAGAGGGGGGTAACAGAGTTAAAAAAGCCACCAAGAAATTTAAAAAAATAATAATTTCAAAATAATTAATTCATTTGTGAATGAGTACTGAAAGTTTCATTCAAATCTGACTATTATTTGATTTTTTGCGAGAATTTGAAATTAATGTGTTTGTTACCGTGAAAAAAGTGGGTTGTATCAGCATTACCACGTAACCTATTGTAATAAAGGCGTAATTTTTTTTTTAGCCGCTAACTCAAATAAAACAACATTTTCTATCAAAATTTCGAAAAATGTTAGTAAATGTTTTTTTTTTTTTAAAAATATCAAAAATTGCTTGATCTTTCCTCTTAATAAAATATAAATATTTTGATGGAAAATTAGTTTTATTAAGTTTATGAACTTTTTTATTCATACTATGCTGTTTCATGCTGTTTTTTAGCGATATTTGTACGTACCTATGTGTCATGTCATACATCTGCCTTATGCCTGAATAAAGCTGCAGATTTTAGGGGTTTCCCTAAAATAAACTACTACTGATTTGAGATGAATTTTCTGTAGTTGTATGTAAACATCAAAATATATTTAAAATTTAATTAATTACAATTGTTTATTTATAACTTATGTTCCAATATTTAAAAATTAAAATTGTTTTACTAAAATAAATAACTCACACAACAATGTTTGATTTTCTTATATAATATACCTTCGTGTTACGAACGGGGTGTTTGTCTTATAATTTTAAAATGCTTTAATTTAATGTGTTATTCATGGTCAGTGGACAAATGTTTGTGTGTGTGTGTGTGTGTGTGTGTGTGTGTGTGTGTGTGTGTGTGTGTGTTTTAAATTGAATCCTTTTAATTTATATTCTAACATCTAGTCAGTCAAGATTAAATTTAAATTTATGTATTCAAAAAATCTGCCTGTGGTGTACTTCAGCAACTAAATTTGATTAGCAACTGTCGTTAAATACGTTGACTATTTTTCACACAAGTAAATGACAGAATAAATTAAAGAACAAAATAAGAAACGAAATCTCAGTCTAACATATTTCCCTTTTATTAAAGCTTCTTCAGAGATTGAGTTAAAGTTAAATTTTGGGGGCAGCATCATTTAGGAGATTGATAAAGAATATAAAATAACCGAAAAGAATGAATCTGAAAACATTATCATAAAAATTCAAAAATCACTTTTTATTTTTACTTCACAAATGTAACATGAAAGAACAGGCATAAAATAAATTACTATTTTTATTAGATAAAAACAGAAAAATATTTTTACTAACTTCTCGTTAATAAAAAATATTTTTCGATTCTTTGAGCAAGGAAAAATAATTTCAAAACAAAAATATTCACAACGATAAAATTCTGCTGATCGAATGAAAACAGTTTGTAGGAAAGATATGAAAACCTTACTAATACAAGACTACATCTTTAAATAACCAAATATTAAGTGTAAATAAAGAGTAACATTGAACATGTTTAAACCTTTTTACAACTTAACGTTTCTGTCTTCTGACATTCACGCTCATCTTCTTTTTTGTATTAGTTTATTTTTAATCGTAGTTACCTATCTAAAGTAAAAAACGTGGTAGTTATGTATATATATTGTTTCATATTAAACATCGATTCTGAATGGAATTTAATGTATATTTTTTGTTAACTGGATAATCGTACATTTTAAAAAACAATAGATGAAATATCAGTGGCAAACGATATCAGGTACATTCACAAACATGCGCGCATCTTAGTTCGAAGTTGAAAACAAATCAGTTCCAACAAGGATGATTTTCAAAAAGGCATGCGAATTCAGTACATTTGTAGTTTACCTTTATTTTTCTTTTGTGTGTGTGTGAAGACTTCTTTTACTGCCTTTTTCTTAAAAATAATAACGTCTTGAGAAAAATCTGAAAGAAACTGAACTCAAATGGCGCTACACGTGGTTATTACGCTTCAAAACACGTGGTTTATTATACTGAGTCAATAAAACACGGCTATATACGCTGTATCAATTGGATCAATCTGAAACATCAACTTCCGCTTGCGGATCGTTTTATGACTCCGTCAATTACACTTCTGCCTCCATTCTCCCCTGCCTACCTGGTCCCATTGTTCATCCTTCTGAATAGTACATTATTATCATGGGAATGAAAGGTCAGTAAATATTCATTTCAAGCAAGTGTTAATTTTAAATTTAAAAACATTTTAAAATGTTTCATTGCACTTCCACTTCCAAATTTATTGCCTTTTGATTGTTAAAAAGATATTTTCTTTAATTTTTGTCGAACTTACATAAACGTGTTCTTTATGTTAAGATTAATTTAATATTTATTTCTTGTTCGTTATTTGGAACTTATTTTCTGTCACTAATCTTGTCCAAAAAAAATTACGTATTTATCTTCTTTAACGATTTTATAAATGTTACACAAAAAATATCAATGATTAAGTTGATGTTCCATTCTAATTGATCCAACAATTTTGTAATGTTTGTATCAGCTTCTACTGAGACAATAGCGTGTGGAAGAGTTAGAATCAGGAATAATTGCTTGGGGTGCGAGGACAGAGTAAGAGTGATCAGGAAGAGGTAGTAGATAGCGATGGATATTGTACTTAATATTTTAATGAGGATTAAATTCGTGCCAATTTACATTCGTTATTAAGCGTTACAAATCCGCGCAGTTTATTAGTTTCTTTTCATTCAAAATACTTAAAACTATTCTTTGACTTATTCATTTAGATAACACGTTATAAATATATATAAATTCATACTAGTAAAACATTTTTTCTTAATCATTTCAGGTCATTCATAAGGACCGCCAATAAAGTGTGGGTTATAGGAAAAACAAGGCACAGGAGATGTCGAAGAAAAGATAAGAGATGGATGGAAATCAAGTGGAGATAAAGATGGTAAATAGACGTTGTATTTCGAAATTTTAAAAATGAACGTAAAAAGGTATAATAATCATAAGTTATGTTTTAAAAACCGTCAATACGAAAATGCTACAACACTGTCAGCGTATTGTGGAAAGATTAAAAGGGAAGTAATAAGTCTTTTAAATTACTTGCACTTCTTAAAAAGCAGTAAATGTAAAACGTTAGAGATTGGTGAGTCTTTACGTGGAAGAAAGATTATACGTTCTAAGTTTAAGCAGTGTACAAAATAAAAATTAAAATACACAAGGTGATTAATAGACGTTGACATAATTTAAAATACCTATTGTGTTAATTGCCATTGGACTAACTTATTTATTAATATATTTATTTTTACTTTCGCTCTTTTCAATGCAGCTTTTAGTAGCCAAGTCTAATTTTGTTTATTTTCTTTCCCCTGTGATGGTGTGATTATCTGTTAAGGTATATATATATATATATATATATATATATATATATATATATCAGTAAAAAGGAAATATTTGTAAATAGAATTTTATACATCCCAGTAATATCGTTTAAATATTACAATACATACAACAGATAATTCAGTGTAAATTTTACAGAAAATGATATTTTATTTATCTGCAAATTCAGATTACATTTAGTGTGGTAGCTATTTAAACATATCAGTTTGAGTCATGCAGTTTCAAACCCAGTCAAGCAAAGAATGGAAAAATATCCCTGTACCGGTAGAAGGATTAATAAAATGAAGGTGTGAGGAATGTTGGTTACGATAGGGTCATTATGATAATCTACTTCCCTTTTAATAGTAGTAATTGCCTTTGGGATGGTGGAAGGTAAGGGGTGGTTTGATCATTGGGTTAGTGGTTGTAAGTAGGAAGTAAAAAGCTACGGATTCACCAAATTTAAAATCTAATCTATGTTAGAGGCAAAATCTGTTATGAATAAATTGAAGACAAGAGAATTAGTAAAGTTTAAGTTTAAATCTACGGTGGGGATACATGTTACTGAAGTCATTGTTTATTCAGAATTACATTCTGGTAATGAAATTTCAAAATCCTGAGTTTTTCTTTTTAAACGTAGATTACATTTATCACCTAGACTATTAGAAGTACTTGCCGTGCCTATCAACTTCTAATTTATTTGTGTTTTGGGCTTTCTTCCATCAATTTCAGCATTTTCGGGAGTATCTGTCTGATACCTAACTTAAGGTTAGTAAGAGTCCCTGTGTATTGCTAAACATTTGTTTCCAAGTTCTCAACACAATTTGGTTTTACACGTTATGTTTTCCTTGTTTTCTTTGTGGGAGATGGTAGTTTTAAAGGTCACATTCGTAGATCTACATTTACCTCTTCAACTGGACATTTTTCTCTGGATTTATGATTACAGGAGTGCATAATCTCATGCTTTGTATTAGATTCACTGAAATTTTTCAAACTTTGGTTATTTTGGGAGCTAATGATCTTGTACATATTATTAGTACAGGAAAAACTGATTTTAATAGATTTGTGCAAGGGTTTATTGTTATGAAAATATTTACTTTTTAATTTAAGAAAGAATTTCCCAATGTTAACGGTTGATAGTCTACAACGGGATGGGTTAAATCATATAATCTTTTTCCTGTGTTCGCCTTCTGCAATTCAGATATATTAGCAGTATAGTTATGTAGATATTGTTTAATATTAATCATTGATTCTGTGTCAGAATTAATGTATATTTTTTCTTAACTGATAATCGTACATTTTATACAAAAAGATGAAATATCAGTGGTACAAACGATATCAGGTAGATTCACAAACATGTAAAAGCATCTTTAAATTTAAAAAAGAAATCAATCGCTGAGTGACGATTTGAAAAGCGCCACAAATTGAAGTACATTTTGCTTACCTTTACTTGCCTTTTTTCTTATTTGTAACGTCTGAGAAAATTCAAAAGAAACTGAACTCAAAATAGCGCTACACGTATATACGTTTCAAACACGTCGTTTATTATACTCTATTCGGGTCAATTAAAACGCGGCTATTTATATAAGCGCCGTGTCACTGGATAAATCTTAAGACATGAACTTCCCGCTTTGTATTGCCGTTATGCCTATGTCTGCCATATCATTCTCCCCGCCCACTTTCATGTTTTGAATAGTATACAAGGTTAAAATTAGCAATAAGTAAATATTAACTTTAAGAAAGTTAATTTTAAATTAAAACATATTTTAAAACTGTTTTGTGGCACTCTCCACTTATACATATATTGCCTTTTGAATGTTCAAAAATATATTTTCTTGTTTTTTGTCGAACTTCTAACAAACGCGTCCTTTGTGTTAAGATTAATTTAACTTTCATTTCTTGTTCGTTATTTGAACTTATTTTCTGTTACTTTTTCGTCCAGAAACACATATTTGTCTTCTTTTAATGTTTTTATAAATGTTAACAAAAATATATCAACGATTAATTTGATGTTCCTTGTATTTGGATGATCCAACAATTTTTTAATGTTTTTATCGGCTTCACAGGGGCAGAAGTGTGTGGAAGAGTTAGAATCAGGAAGATAGTAGATGACGATAATGTTGCACCTAATAATTTTATGAGGATTAAATTTGCACACATTTTACATTCGTTATTAAGTGTTACGAATCTGCATAGATTATTACTTTTTCATCTAAAATATTTCCAACTATTATTGAAATTTATTCATATATAGCACTTTATAAAAATATATAAATTCATACTAATACAAACATTTTTGTAATCATTTCAAGTCATTCAAGTGTAGGACCGCCACTGGTGCGTAGGGGTTAAAGTGAGAGGAAAACAATGTTCAGAAGATAACAAAGAAAAGATAGAGATGGATGGGAATTAAGTAAATAGGAGATGGCAAATAGACGTTGCATTTGAAATTTTAAAATGAAATGTAAAAAGGTAAAAATAATCATAGGTTATGTTTTAAAAAGTAAATAACAGAAAATGCTACAACACTGTCAGCGTATTACAGAAAAAAAGGGAAGTAATCAAGTCTTTTAAATTACTTGGAGAATTCATTTTAAAAGCAGAAAATGTAAAACGTTGCTAGAAAGATTGGTGGGAGTCTTTACGTGGAAGAAAGATTATACGTTCTAAGCTTAAGTAGTGTAACAATTGATGTTGACATAATATAAAATACCTATTGAGTTACCTGCCATTTAACTAACTTATATATATATATATATATATATATATATATATATATATATATATATATATATAATTAAAAACAGCAGAAAAAAACAGGAATAGATTAGTAAATAATGCTAGCGGATCCTAGTAGCATCGTTTAAATATTAAGATAGATACAACAGAGAGCTCAATGTAAATTTAATTCATCTGTAAATTCAGATCACATTCAGGGGGACATATATTTTAATATGTCAGTATTAGTCACGCATTGTCAATCCCAGTCAACCAAAGAAAGGATAAAGTTTCCTGTACCGGAAGCAAGGATTAGTAAATGAAGGTGAGGAATGTTGGTTACGATAGGCCAAGCCGAGGAGAATCGTAGTAGTAATTGCCATCTCATGGTGGAAGGTATGTGGTTTGATTATTGGATTAGTGGTTGTAGGTAGGAGGGGAAAAAAAGCTGCGGATTCACTAAATTTAAAATTTAATCTATGTAAGAGGCAAAATCTATTATGAATAAATCGAAGGCGTGAGGTGAATTGTTGAAAGTTAAATTTTACTCCGGTGATGATACATACGAATCAATTTCTTACGTTTAGTTTCAAAAGTACATTCTGATATTGAAATTTCAAAATTTAATTTTTTCTGTTAAATATAAACTACATCTATCACCTAGACTATTAAGAGTACGTGCCTATCAACTTCCACTATCTGTGGTTTTAGGCCTTCTTCATCAATTACCAGTATTTTCAGAGAAGGATGTATGATACATTAAGTTAGAGTTAGTAAAGGTGTTCCTGTGCACCTTTGTTTCGAAATTCCTGCAAAACATTCCGATATGCACGTTATATTTTTCCTTGTTTTCTTTGGGGGAGATTGTAGCTTTATGGGTCACATTCATATCTACATTTACTTTCTCACCCAGACAGTTTTCTCTGATTTGCAATTGGTGATGGTATAATCTCGTGTTCTTCATTAGATTCAATGAAAAAGTTCAAACTTTTGGGAGCCAATAATATTGTACGTATTGTTTAGTGCCAGTGGAATAATTAATCTTAATCGATTTCCTATTAAATATTTTACTCAGGGGGTTGTCATGGTATTAAGAAAATGTTTACTTATTAATTTAAGAAAGACCTTCCCAATGTTAATAATGATTGATAGTCTACAGAACGGGGGTTTGAATCATATAATCTTCCATTTCCTCGTCTTTTGCGATTCAGATATATTAGCGGGTATAATGCTAAACTAACTTATTTACCAACGCTCACTAATATATCTGAATGAATTTATTAGCATGTGTCGTCACCGTAGTAAATTTAAATTTCACTAATTATATCCTTCTCCCATTTATTCGTAATAAGTTTTGCCTCTTACAATGATTAGATTTTTTATTAGTGAATCCATAGCTTTTGCTCGCTTACCAATAACCAATAACACAATGGTCAAACCAACTCTTCTACTACCAAAAGAAATTTCTACTACAAATCTCCTCAGCTTAAACCTATCGTAACATTCCTCATCCCTTCTTTACTAACCTTGCTCCCGGACAAGAATGTTTTCATTCTTTAGTTGCCTGTGGTTGACAATCGTCTCGGCTTCTTCAAGTCAAAAAAAAAAACATATTTTTATCCTAAAAAAGCCCAATGCATTTTCCTAACACACCGTATTCTATCCTAACGGAAAATGCCTACACTAACAGACGTAGGGGAAATGCGCTCGTTTATAAGTTCTTACACTCTACCTATAATGACCTCCGATTTTAATTCGGACACTATTACATATCCTACACACACATACACACACTCACACCACACACAGACATATGCGCAAGCATCCACACAAACATGTGTATGTGTACGTACATGTGTGTATTGTGTGTGCCTTCCTCGAATCTTGCTATCCGCTAAAATAAAATAAATATTTTTAGAAGATAACCCCTTTCTTTACTAACCTTGCTCCTGGACAAGAATTTTTCTCATTCTTTAGTTGCCTGTATGATAAATCGTTCCGGCTTCTTCAAGTCAAAAAAAAAACGTATTTTTTATCCTAAAGTTTCAATGCATTTTCCTAACACAGTTTTATTCTATCCTACGGTAGAAGCCGAGACCAACAGACGTAGGGAAACGCATATAAAACCATGTTCTTTAAAAAGATATATCGCAAACACTTAATTTTAGAAGAGTAAAAAGAGGGATAGATTTTCTTTATATCTTTTAAGAAAAGTGAATCTTTCAAAGGGTAAGAATAATTGGAGTAATTATTAAAAATGAGTTTTTTGTTATTTTCAGTATCTTGTCCGCATTAAACTATTTCTAACAAAAATAAATATAAATGGTAGAATAAAATTACCTAAACGGAAAAAATATAAGTTTATATGTAAATATTGTTTTAGGCATTTATTTCAGTTGTAGAATGTTTATGTATGTCGCTTGCCTGATAAAATCTGGATTTGACATGCAAGAAATGTTTTAATAGAAATGTTATTTTGGTCTGATTTAGCAAAATAGATAAAATTTGCATAAGAGATTAATTGTTCAATAGGAGATACCATTAAGTGGAATTGTTGTTAAAACTGTTTTCTTTTAAAATATCACATAAAGAAGGAATCGTTAGTGATTTTACAAGAAAATGTAATTGTCGGAATTATTATTATTACTATTTCATTCGTATAGTAATCTTCTGAGGGCGCTTTTCCTGAGTTGTTTTGTAAACAGGACTTCTAACAATCGTATTATTATTATGTCATTTTCATAATATTTTGATTTCTGCTTTGGTCTCACTACAAACCAAGTCTGCGGGGAGACCTAAGGCAGGTCGTTGCTGTTGTTATGGCCCCATTTCATGTTTTTTCTATCTTCCCTATCATCCCTAGCGTTACATAGATAAAGTTTTCCTTAGTGTGTGGGCTGTACATAATAAGCTGGGTTTTGGTGGGGATTCTTTCAATGTGTTGTTTTGTTCCATTTTTTATCATTCCAAGTGCACTTACTATCACTAGCACAACTCTTGTTTTCAATTTCCACATTTTTTCTATTTCAATTTCCAGGTCTTTATATTTTGACAGTTTTTCAAATTCCTTGGCGCTATGTTAAATCCGCTGACAAGCCATATTAATTAATAGACAAGTTTTCTTTTTCTGGTTTTTTAATAATAATGTCTGGCCTGTTTGCTTCAAGTTTTCTGTCTAGAGATGGTGTAATCCCATAAATTGGTTACATCTTCTATTTCTGAAACCGGTGTTGGGTGATGTTCATACCAGCGTTTGTTTACAGATTTTACAGGGGTTTGCACATTGTCCAATGTAGCTGTTGCCCAACTCTATCGTGGTTATTTTTAGGACTATTTACAGGCAAGCACAGAACAGCCTAAGATTAGATGGTCTATTGTTTCTTGGCGTTTATCAAAAAACCTGACTTTTGGATCCATATTACTATGCATAATATTTGCCTGAAAGCCAGTTTTGTAGTGAAAAGACTTTGGTCTTGTGCTGCAAGAATTAAAGCCTTCAGTTTCAGACTTTAATCCAGATGCTAACCATCGATGAGTATTAACTGTCAACATTGGGTTTATTGGCACGTTCTGGATATTGGCCATGCAGAGGTTTGTCTTGCCAGCTGTTTCACTGTTCAAGAGCTTTA